>CM076576.1:909227195-909351720 GCA_034641835.2 Pinus albicaulis | reverse complement strand
TTTCCACTGTAATATGCACTAAGGTTTTGGCTAGAATTCTCCTTTTGGTTCGACCTGCAATACAGACCAGTCAACTACATGATCAACATCCTTCATATATTTTAAGCAATGAAACATGGAAAACACCATGGACTTTCATTGTCGAAGGAAGTGCAAGTCTATAGGCTACTGTTACAATCCTCTCAAGGACCTCGAAAGGTCTGCAATACATAGGTTCCAACTTGGCACATGATACAACAACAGCTATTATTGGGCTTGATACACAAGTACACATGATCCCCAACCTAAAAATCCTTAAATACCCTATGTTGATTTGCATAACTCTTATGCATATCCTATGATTCCTTTAGATTCTTCTTAATAACCTACATTTCATGTTGCATTTCTGCCAACATATCCAGTCCAATCAACAACCTGTTCACTATATCACTCTAGTTTATGGGAGTATTACAACTCCACCCATAAATTTCCTTAAACAATGCATCTTCAAGGATTCTAGATACCTATTATTGTAAGAAAACTCAACTAATGGAAGACACTCCTCCCACTTCCTCTGTTCATTCATAACTTAAATTATCAACATGTCCTCAATAATATTATTAACCCTCTCTTTTTTTCATTTCTGTGGATTATAATATACAATTAATTCCAAATCTATCCCAAAGCTTGAAAATAACTCTTCCAAAAACCTAGAAGTAAACTCGGCATCTCCGACAGATACAATATTATTAGGAACACCATGTAGTCTCATAATATCGTTGATGAAAATATGAGCTAGCTCACTGGCTGATTTAGTAGAATTCACTAGCATTAAGTGAGCTACCTTCAACCTATCAACCACAACAATGATGGAATAATGTTGTCAAGATGCCCTCAGAAAACCTAGAATGAAATCCATGGAAATGACCTCCCATTTCCATTCTGGAATCGGAATCAGTTGTAATAAACCACCTGTATGATTACATTCAACTTTTACCTATTGAAAATCCAAATATCTAGCCACAAACTTATCCACTTCCTTTTTCATGTTCAACGAGTAGTAAAAATTATTGATAATTTTCAAAGTCTTTTGATATCCCGGGTGTCCCAGTATGAATTACCATGAAAATCCCTCAAGATAAGCTTATTGAGCTCACTATTCTTTGACACATAGATCATGTCCCTAAATCTCACCAATCCATTTGTCGTTAGATGATAATCCACATCCTGATCTCCTATACCCTATTGTTGTAACATGTGCTTAAGATGCTAGTAATTTTCATCATGCTTCCCTGCCTACAAGATCCGCTCCTGTAAGTATTTCCCATATGAATTCATAGCTGAAATGTGGTTTACATGAACTATTTTTCTAAGATCATCTGCAACCTTGTTCTCCTTACCCTTGATGTACATGATCTCAAAGTCAAACTCACTGAGCATGGCTAACCATCTAGCATGCTTGGAATTCAGATTAGGTTGGAAAAACAAGTATCTCATCGCACTGTTATCACTCATCTAGATGAACCTCCTACAAAGAATATAATGCCTACACATATTAAATGGATGAATGATAACTTCCAACTCAATCTCATGTGTCACATAAGTAAGTATGGAAATACTACCTATCCTTTCTACATCAAGCTTCCACCAAGTCCTGTCTTGCAAGCATCTGTACGCACCATGAACACTTTATCTAGTTTTGCAATCTTTAAAACTAGAGCATTTACAAGCAACTTTGTCAACTTCTCAAAACGAGTTACACATTCCTCTTTCCATTTAAACTTATTTCCTTTTCTCTGAAATGATGTAGTATGATAGTAAATCCATGAGAAGTTCATGATGAACCTCTTGTAATAATATTCTAACACTAGGAATGATATGAACTCATCCACGTTCCTAAGAGCTTCCCACTCCATGATAGCTTTGATATTTTTCGGATCCATTGCAATGCCTTCCTTGGAAATAACATGTCCCAAGTAATGAAATTATACCTGAAAGAAACAACATTTACTATCTTGGCATACAATTGATTCTCTCTCAACAATATTAATGCTATTTCGAGGTTTTCTGCACGCTCTTCCTGATTCTTAGAATATATTAATATTTCATTAATGAAAAATGGCACAAACTTGTCCAGATAAGGTCGCAAGCCACTATTCATCAAACCCATGAAAGTAGATGGAGCATTAATCAAACCAAAAGGAACCACAACAAAGTCATAATTCCTATACCTAGTCCAAAATGTAGTTTTGTACATGTCCTCTTCTTTAATTCATACTTGATGATATCATGATCTCAAATCAATATTTTAGAACACTTGTGTTCCTTTCAGCTAATAAAACAAGTCATCAAGCTGAGGAAATGTCTATATATTCTTTATCATCACCTTGTTCATCTACATGTAATAAATACAAAACCTCATATTACCATCCTTCTTCTTCACAAACAACACTCGTGCACCCAAAGGAGATACACTTGGCCTTATGTATCCCTTGTCAGGATTTCCTTCAACTGCAACTTTAGTTCCACTAATTCTAGAGTCCTCATCCTGTATGGTGCCTTTGATGTTGGTGTTTCTCCTGGTACCAACTCAATACAAAAGTCATTAGAGGAAATTTCAACCTAAAAGTTGTCTCCTAAGGAAAAATAATCAAATAATAGTTAAAATAATAAAATAAGAGTAATGAATTTTGGAGGAAAAGGAAGAAAAATATTTTTTAATTTGTATGTTTGGCTTATCTCCTTATAGGTTTACTCAAATTTCAAGTGTAGACACTTGTTGTATCCAGAATTGAATTCTGCATCCAATGAGTACCCATTATGCATACTTTTGAGAAGGCACGCATTGATAAAAATTGAAGATACATTAAAAAAAATTGTTTAACACACTTTTTTAAGTTATCTTCAATTTTCATTGCTGTGGGTATTCTAAAAAGTATGCATAATGGGTACCTTTTGGATGTGGAATTTAATTCCACATCCAATGAGTTTCTACACTTGAAATCTGAGTAAATCTATAACAAGATAAGCCAAAAATACAATTAAAAAGGTATTTTTTCTTCTTTTCCCTCCAAAATATTTACATATACCTCTTTTTAAATTTAAAGGATTTTTATTGGTTACATATTATGACATGGGAATTACATGCAAATTTCATGGGACTTTGAGGCTGAAATTTCCTCTAGCACCACTTCCCTATGAGGACGAAAATTTGAAATCTGTGTTGGAAATACATCCTGAAACAATTATAGAATTGGATACCTCTTCAAGACATCCAAATTCTCAACATCCTTACATCTTTCATTGGAAAGATACACTCCAAAAAATACACACCCTTTCCTGCTACTCCACTTTACCTACATAATTGTAACCATTCTCACTGACGTCAGCTTCTTCTTACCTTACAAGATCCTCTCTTATCCATCTTCATCCAAGCACTCAATATCCTTCTCATAACAATCTACCTTGGTCCTGTGAAGATACAAAAAATCCATACCCAAAATAATATTGTATGATTCCAGCGGAAGAAAATTTAGATGTGCCAATGTAGACACATTATTAAGATCAAATGCACAATCTCTCACCCAATGATGAAATCTTCTCTCAGTACCTATAGCCAACTGCACTGACCAAGACTCTGCAAGAGATTTTTTACTCAAGAAACACTCTTCAAACAAGTCAGGAGTAACATAACTATAATTATATCCAGGATTAACCAAAATGTAAAAAACTCGATCACAAAGCTTACCTTCCATCTCAATAATGGATGCATGGTGGTCCACCTACTTGTTAGAAAATTCTACATAGATTCGAGGAATTCTCTGACCAACATCCCCAAATGTATGCACTTCTTGAGCACTGTAGATATGAGGTATGTCGCCCTGATACAATGTAAAATCCTTCTTGCGATGATACTTTCCACAAATCCAACGCTACAACAGTTCCCTTCCACTACCTTTATTATGCTTCTCTCCAGGCTGAGGTCCACGTCCCTTCTCTACCGCATTAAACTTCTTATAAGTAATAATATTTTCCTTCTCACCTACATTCTGAGGTCTTGCTCACTTCGTTGGACACTTTCCGTTAATATTTTCATTCCCTTTCCAATATCTCTTATGCTTGGAATAATGCTTTGATTTCTCATGAAAATTATTCAACTTCCCAATAACTTCCTCCAATGATTGAGGCTCATAATACTCAATCCATACCTGGAGTTCCAATGGAAGTCCACTATTAAATATTTCAATATTTGTCTTCTCATCCTTAAGGTAAGGGACATAACTCAACAACTCTAGGAACTTAGTCATGTAATCCTTATTTTTCATAGACCCCATCTTCAACTCATAGAACTCCTTGGCCTTTCTGTCATAGTACCTCTCAAAAAATTACTTCTTCTATAAGAGTAACTTGAACTCATGCCAACTCAAATCCTTTGTCCTGATATCTATGACATGCTTCCCATATTCCCACCAAATGTTTAGCTTTCCCTTGAGACTGAAAAAATTTTCTTGGCCTTCATATTCCCTATATAGTCATGCAACTCAAAGAACTTATTCATCCCAAGAAATTGTTTTTCTACATATTTTGGTTTCTTCAAATGTCCATCGAATGTAGGAGTCTTGGTTTTCTTAAAATCATCTGGAAAGTTCCCCATGCCACTCCTACTATCAGGATGATAATGATGATTCTCGTGATTTCTATCTAATCCAAAACTAGAATAGAACTCGTAACCACTACCTCTCCTATCAATTTTATCTAACCATCTGCCACCTTTGACCAGGTCATACTTGTTTGACATCTTCCCACTATGAGACCTGCTACCATATGCCTCGTTAGTCCTATCCTCTTATCGATAACTAATTGGTGTTTGTACTTCTCTATACAAATCTGATAAGATTTTAAGTATAACTACATTGAATTCTACTTGGTTTTCTTCTGCCCTGTCAAGTCTTTCTTATGACTGAATGATTCTATAATTTTTCTCCTTACATTTTCTGATTTATGCCTTTAGAATTCTCAAGGTATATTCTATGTCAAGAGAGTACTCATCTCTTGGCTACTCATTTGATCTATGAGGAGAGTCACTTGAACTGAATCTACCATTTTTCAGGTCATCTCTGATCTTCTTCCTCCTGCAAACATAACATGTTAGATAACCAAATATAAAAATAACCAACATAACTCTGTCAAGTTCAAGGGAGGTTATCTCATCTGCAAAAATCAACCCATATTAGCACTATATATGTGTGTGTGTGTGTGTCTATCCCATACAGTCCAATTATTTTAACCATGCTCTAATACCAATACAATATCAGATAACACCCAAAGAGAATGAAACCTAGCTCTGATGCCAATCTATAATTCCCCCTCCCCAAATTTACCTTCTTTTACAAGCCCTCTAGGTAAATTTGAATTAGAGTGCTACTATGACATGACCCGAACTCCTAACTCCAATTAAACAAGTGGAGCCTAAAACTAAGACTTATTGACCTTCCTCAAGAACCACAGATCACTTAGAAGCTGAAAAACCACCCGAGGTGACCAATCCCTAAGATGGAATCCTTTTTCTCTAGCCTAGACCTATAAATCCACCCTTAACACTACCTACATGCAGTTGTGAGCCTCCAACTGCACTCACAACCTTAGATTCTCATTTTTGTGTATGCAGTCCTAATATATGAGCCACTTTTCTAGGTTAGCCTCCATACCTCTTCCCAAGACTTACTGTAACATTCCATAATCATATTTCTCATAACGATAATGTTAAACTTTCAAACTTGAATTAGAAATTTAACCTAGACTACTTAGAACACACTAGAAATTTCATCAAACACATGGTAAACATGTAATCTACAGGTCATGAATGCATATCCGAGCGTAAATATATGTACTTTACCTGTAAATATTTGTACGACACTAGTTATCCCATGCATTCATCAATCGTTCATTAACTTATCAAAGCATAACTAGAGCCATAGATAGAGAACATATTAAATCAAATAAACCATGATAGAATATTCATCAAAGAAGCATTATAACAGGTACAAATTCCCATCGAGTAAAATAGAAAAATAACTCTTATTAACTTATGAAAAAGCCAAGCTAGTCAGGGACTTACACGTACCACCCGACCATAGATATTTGAGTTGAACCAAATATTTCTTTCAACCAGTAAACCCCGTGACATATTCTAAGCATGAATGTGGGATCTCAAGACATTAAAAACTAAGGCTTCCTGAAGATTAAACCACCTCCACCCTTAGGCTACCGTGAACTCACAGAAACCAGTGAAGAGATCAGGAAAACGAATGAAGATTGGGTACCTTAGAGTTTCTTCACCGTTACCTTGATGAATTTTCCTATGTCCACCCACCTTTCGAGGGCTTCCAAGAGATTAAACCACCACCACCCAGAACCCTTGGGAATTTTCTCACATCAGAGGAAATTTTAGAGTAAAATTTCCCATGAAATTTTTGCGTAATTTCCATGTCATAATATGTAAAACAATCAAAATCCTTTAAATTTAAAAAGAAGCACATGTAAATATTTTGGAGGGAAAAGAAGAAAAACTACTTTTTATAGTGTATTTTTGGCTTATCTCCTTATAGGTTTACTCAAAATTCAAGTGTAGGTAGGCACTCATTTGATGCAAAATTAAATTTCGCATCAAACAAGTACCCATTATCCATACTTTTGAGAATACCCACATTGATAAAAAATTCCAGATACATTAAAAAAGTGTGTTGAACACACTTTTTTAATGTATCTACAACTTCTATCAATGTGGGTCTTCTCAAAAGTATGTATAATGGGTACTTGTTGGATGCGAAATTTAATTCCGCAACCAACGAGTGCCTACACTTGAAATTTGAGTACACCTATAAGGAGATAATCCAAAAATACAATAAAAAAAAGTAGTTTTATTCTTTTCCCTCCAAAATTCACAACTTTTATTTTATTATTTTAACTATTATTTTATGATTTTTCCATAGGAGGCCACTTTTAGGCTGAAATTTCTTATAATGAGACCACCTCACCTGATTCCAAAACCTTCTGGAAATACAAAGCTTAATGAAGAAAATAATCCAATCACACCATGGCTATCCAAGAAATGACAAGGAAAGGCTAAAGTGATTGTCAAAAGACGAAAAAACCATGCCAATGACAACAAATTAACCAAATAAACAAATTCATGTACCATACATTCACACCCTATCTAGGAAATCAAACATGTGACCTGTTACCTACAAAATATTCCTGTCGAAGATATTGATCCAACCTTCTCCTTACTTCCCTTGCTTTTCCTTTTCCTTCCTTTGCTTGCTTTCTTACTTAATTTATCCTCTTGTTGTTATCTCTCTCTCTCTCTCTCTTTCTCACTAATTCCAAAACAAAATTGAAAAACTGTTGGACATTGATCCTCATAATCATTTTTATCATTGAGGTCTCTATTTTCTTCATTTTCCATCATTTTTCCTTAAATTTCCCTCTCATGCAAATCGGTGACCTTTCACCTCTCTTTTATCCTATTTTCCTTTATTTTCATAAATGAATACCAATTAATGCCTTTTTTCCTTTTCCGAAGGCTTTTCCAATTTCCTTAGCCATAATGAACAAAAAGTGATTCCCACTAGGATTTTTTTCCCAACATTCAGCTTGGAATACATGTCCCATGAATTTGGTCATTATTTTTCCTTTATTGACCTTTATTACATGAAATTTTAACCTAGGGTTGTTACAACACCATGCTCAATTCATGTTTCTCCATCTCGTCAACCAACAAGGTCAATATAGAAAACTCTACCTTCTCTCCAATGTACAAAGGTGGGTTGATAGTGCTAAAAACCCTATCGATTTACTCCTTCAAAGGGTTGTTATAAAATTCCCAAGTATGCTCTTCTTACTACCATATAGGAGCTTTATCCATCCCTCAACGTTGGAAAACTTAGCCATTAGCTCAGAACATATAACTCTAACCTCCTCATTTTATTTTTCTGTTGCAATATGGTACCTCACACTATCCTGATATTCTACGTCAATGCCATAATATCTTTCCTAAAATGCTCAATATTCTCCTGGTGGCTACCATCTAGAAGTTCTAGAGCCCTGTCGGATGCCTCTGTAACTATTTTCACCAAATCAAGGGATGGACCTAAAGATGGATGCTCAACTACCTTAACAATGACTCTAACTTGATTCTTCAACTGGCTCTCCACCAATGACGCATCATAGGTACTATATTTATCAGGTTTAGGGTCCTCTTATTTCCATGTTGGATCATCACTAGCGGCTCATCCCTCAAGTATTACTAAGTGTCTTCAACCTCACACATCGGATCAATCTACTACTCATCATTTTCAACCAACAAACATGGATGCATAGGTGATTTTCTATCAACATCTTCATGTGGTTTTTCATGCTATTCAAAGGTATTATAATGAAAATCAATGGACACAACGATAGGGGAAGAATCCTCACCAGAACGGTCAAATGGAATATTCTCCTGCTTGAACATTGTCATCTTCTCCATTTTACCTATGCATGAGTGATTAGAATCTAAAGATCCCTTGCAAATAAAGAACATAAATTTCCTCCTTAACTCATTCTTATTGTTTGTTTGACCCTTTGCATCCTTGTCTTCACCATAAATTTTCATCCTTATAAGCTTCTCCTTCGTGATCAACTTCCTTTTCAATAGTTTTATGTTCTACTTAATCAACCTTTTGGCTAGTTCATAAGTAGCAAGTGATACCAACCATTCCTTCCTCCAAATAGTCAACAACTTGGACTACAACATCCTACAAATGGCATCATGGTTACCCATAACTCTAGTCATGATCACTAAGATCTTGAGCCTCTTTTGACAAGTAGGAAACAAGGTGTCATGTGACCCTTGAAAACTTTCTTTTTTCAGCTAAAAAGATCCCCCTATAATGGCATTATTGTAAGAAGGAACGAGTGAAGTTATCTTAATGATATCACTAAAACATGAGGAAATAATAAGTCTAACCGCCTCACAAGGGTGCTCCATTAATTTAATGTTGTATCAAGTAAAGAATGATTATTCTTACGACCCAATTTAGAATCGTAAAATCTTATTAACTTACCTTTGACAGTTGTAAATCTAATTTCTCAAAATTAAGGAGGTATTTCTTGATCACCTTCATGTTCTTCAGATCTAGCCCAAGTGCAAAGAGAAAATTCCCTATATCTCTTTCTTTCTAAAGATCCCTTAGCTCCTCTAGTTTTAGAATAGCATGGGCTCTTTTTAGGAAGGGTTTGTTGTAATGTTTTCTCTTTGGAGCATTTCAACCCAAATAACCAAGTGTAAGTGATGTCTAGAACTATTGTTGATTCCATTTTATCTCAAAATTATTGAGGGTATTTTGGAGTTATTCTAAACTCTTTTCAATATCCATATTCCCATGCAAGGCTATAGTAAATTCTATAGAAAATAATAATCAACTCAACAATACACTAACCCATAAACATTTCACACTCCACTCACTACACCCTCGCTATAAAATTACTAGTGGTACATAATACTTTGACTCAATACAAAACTCAACAATAATTTTTTTCTTACATGGCCAACTGACTCAAAAAATAGAATTATTTATCATACATAAGCACTATTATTACATAAGAAGCTGACTCAAAACATATTTTAACTCTCAAACTTAGGAATTACATAGAGGTTTAAATGACTCACTATATCCTCTTACCGTGTTCATCATTCAAATAAATGGATATAGATATATAATTTCATTGGCTTACACTTAGCCATATAAAGACACCAATATACACAAATTTACAAAGCTTCATATGTGATAGAAGGCCAATATTTCAATGCATGTTGTGGTCTAACTGACAAACTTCTTCAAACAATTTTACACTAGAGCTATAAATATCGATGATAACTTATTTCAAGGGAAAAAAATCAAATTTTTAATTCGAGAAGTATACATGAACCTAGGTATTGCTCCTTGGAAATCTAAATATTAATTAGGCCCCTTTGCTACATCCAACTCAAGTTGGATATTGTAGGTAACTTGGTCTCGTGAAAGTGGTAATCTCAGCCTCCTTAACAATGATTTTGTTTCTTTGTAATAGTTTGATCCCTGGGATGCAACCTTACTAATTGTTGATCCAATTCGGCCAAATAGAGAAGATGATTTGAAAAATTAATGCAACAACAACAAGAACTCAACTTTAAAAATGAAACCTTGCCCCCCTTAATATTAATCTCTCCCTCCAATAATGCAATTCAGGTTCGAGAAACAAATCTAGCCCCAGTAGAGTTTTATCCTTTAGCAAATGATGAGCTTTGGCCATCCTAGTAAATAAATTTAGTCCACAAACAACAAAATATCAACACAGGGTTTATCATTAATGGCTGGGCTTTGAGTTCACAGATGAAAAAATCCTCTAAGTGGACTTTTTCTTTTGTAGTTTATAAAAACCTCTGCCACATTTTTTTGTCCAACCTTTGCACTAGTACCTTTAAAACTTTTATTTTAAAAATAACACCATTGCACCCATTCATGTGCAAAGGGGATATTACACATACTGGCTCTAGCTTTAGCACGGTCAATACTCAAATCTTGTCTCAAGCTCTTTCACACTACAGAGGATAGACACCTTTTCAAAAATTTATCATCAATTTAGAGTCTAATCACACTCTTAGATATAGTGTTTCATATGTATAGGTAACCAAAATTGCACTTGCTCCTACACACCATGAAATCTTCTAAGACAAGTACGCATTACAACTGTGAGACGCTCAATAAACAAAACTCTGCATTTTCTCTTAGGCTCGCGCAAGTGTATTTTCATTATTTGATACATAGACAATTGTATCGTTCATGATCGATCCAACATCCACAACCATCCTAATCTATTTGGACTCCTTCAATGCAACAATATGTTAATAAACCAACCACTAAGACTAGATGACCACCTGTGATCAACATGCTCTTTAGTGTGCTCCACTTTATCAATCACAATTATCGCACTCAGTTAATGACATTCTAAAGTTCTTGATCCATCATCCTACAGTGATCGGCAACCCATTAGAGCTGCAAATTCATCTCACTACCACTATTTCAGATTGCACACAGTATTACATACTGGTGAGCTGGACTCTAGTTGTGAAGAATTAGGCCCATTTGTGATACTTAATTTGACCTTTTAATTCAATGCTCTCCGCCCACACAAATATGTACTCGACCTCAAGTACTCAATCTCAGGCTTTCTATGTCTGGGTAGATTCAATCTTCAACAGATTGTGAACTCAACCCCTCTAGGATAACAGAATTTGACCCTTCAAAGGTGGATGCATCAACTATTAGATAAGGAATTCAATCTTTCAGAAAATTATCTCTATTCAAATAGTTCAGCACCCATAGAAAAATTTTAAACTCGATCTAAAAATTATGGACAATGTCAAACTCCTTGTTTTGAATGCAATCGACCTCCTGAACTTAGCCCTATATGAAAATGAGCTATCGATAACAAGCTCTAAACCTCCAAGAATATATGTACTCTCGTTCAAAAATTTTTGTAACTCAGCCTCTTCAAGAGAAATGTTAGGAATACAATCTCAGCCTATAAGTATTACTCTCGAATTCACTTAATTCTTAAGAATGTTGAAAATAATGGAGAATGTAATTAGGGAGAGAGTCGGTTCACCAAAACCTTAGATAAGATATTCTAACTTCTCTATTTGTGTGAAGACTATATATTCACACTTTTTAATGTGTTTGAGGCAGAGCGTTCTGCAGTGGCAGTCTCGAGGTGGAGTCTCTCATCTCAGAGCTGCCCAGTTTCATTAATAAAGTCAATTCATGTATTTTTATCATGGTATTAGAGCTACAAGGCTGGTGAATCAAAGCCAGAGTACTTTGACCCCTGTGTGAGTGTTTGTTTGTGTCTCCAAAGTTTGTGAGTCAAAGCAGAATTCTTTTATCTCTATGTGAGAGTTTAGGTGGTAGAAGAGAGGCCCCTAGTTGGGAAGAGGAAGAGTTGTGTTCTCCATATAGAGGTTGGATCAACGCTTATTTTGGAGGGAGAAGGGTGTTGATTAGTGTCGATCTATGAGGAAAAAGTACGTTGATCCCCAACTATATTTTTTTTCAGATTGTCAGCACGGATATCATGATAGATTAAGCACTGGAGGCAGAGCCAGGAGGCTTGTGGCACTGTGGACACAGAGCCTGCATGGAGCCGTGTCAAGGCAGACTGAAAAAGTTTACTTGGAGGTCAAGAACCTACGTGGAGGATCAAGCTCATTGGTGAATGCTCATCAGTGTGTGGATCAGGCTCATTGCCAGCATATTCAGCCAAGGGGTGGGCATGCTGAGTGAAAGTGGTGCGGTGAGCGTGGAGGCCACCGTGTTTTTTGTTGCACAACCACTAGATCTCGTGACAAGGGTGTTGTGAGATCTCAAAATGTGGAGGTTGTGTACACACAAGTCTTGAGAAGAGGTCGTGGAGGTCATCAAAGTGTTGTTACTTGATTTCTTACAGTAGGGAGAAGTTTTTTGGAGGCCGAGCATGCGCAAACACCATGGCAGGAGCATCACCGTGGTTGCAAGTGTTGTGAACGAATTAGAGCGTGCTAAGATGTGTGGATTCCAGGGTTGCATGTAGTTTGAGCTATGTTGTGTCGTAGCTATAACAATCTACAGAGAAGCCCCTGTTTTTTTTACTGCACAGGAAGAGGAGGCGTGGGTAGTAGCATTAGATCGAGCTCGTAGAATATTCGAGGAGAAGTGGAGGCATGAGAATAAAGGTGTGGTTTTATTCCTTCTGTTTGGTCTCTTTGACAACGTTTTATTCTCATGATGGATTGATAATTGAATGTCGAACCTGTTCTTGGTTGGGAGCAAGGGAGTTGTGATCCTTCCAACGAACTATGTATTTTTTTTTCTCTTCGATTTCCAATCCATTTTGTGTTTCCTTTGATTTTTTTTTTTTAAGGACTATATTATTTTTTCTAAAGAAGAAAAGTGGCTTGGGGCAGTCGAATTATTATTTTTTAAGTGTCAAGATGAATAACAAAATGGTCGATGCATAATTGAACTTGAACGAGAGAAATAAGTTTGATGGTTCCAGTTATTCTAATTGGAAATTCAAGTTGCACACTTTGAAGGAGGGGCAAAGTGAATGGGGGATCATGAATGGCGATGAATTGAAACCTGCAACTGCAAGAGGCGGATCAAGTGTGAAAATTCAATATTATGAGAAGAGAGAGAACAAGGTGAAAGTGTTGTTGAAACTATCAGTCAAAGACTGCATTATCCCTCACATCAGAGAGTGTAAATCAACAAACGAGATCTGGACAACTCTCAAGGATCTGTACGATATCATAAACACAAATTTTCTTTTTTTTCTGAAAAGAAATATTCTCTCTATTAAAATGGAGGAGAATGAATCAGTAGTTGTGCTCATCTCTTGCATCAAGGACCTCAAAGATAAGCTTGGTGACATAGGGGAGGTAGTGTCAAACACTGATATGGTCACGATTACCATGAATGGTATGATAGACTATTATCATATGTTCATCACTGGTTTTAATGTGAGAGAGAAAGCCCCCAAATTTGAATAATAGACCGGGATCCTAATTCAAGAAAAAGAAAGTTGGATGACATTGAAGCCCAAGAATTCAAATCTTGCTTTAATGGTAAAGAAGAATCCCTTCAGTGGGAAAGAAAATGCAGGACAGAAAGGCATAGGTGCACCACAAAGAAAGCCACCTAAATGTTTGCCATCTCAAGGTATGTCTTCAAATAGAAACAATTCAGGAACCAAATGTTTCTATTGTGGTAAATTTGGTCATATTACAAAGGATTTTCATAAAAAGTGGTTTGATGAAACTCAACATAGACATAAGAGGCATACAGGACACTTTGTTGATGATGATCATAATCAGGACCTCAGACTATTTATGGTTGATTCTGAAAAGAATGATGAAGCAAATACATGGTTTGTGGATTCAGGAGCTTCCACTCACGTGATAGGTAACATACATTGGTTTGAAAAATTAAAAGAAACTAGTAGTGGTGCAAAAATATATCTTGGTGATGAGAGAGGGTACCAAATCAAAGGGTATGGTAATGTTCATGTCATATTGCCTAATGTATGTACCCAGAATAGAGAAGAATTTGATCTCTATTTCTATGATAACATATCAGAATCTTAAGGTAGATTTTTTTAAGACTCGTTGTGTTATTAAGGATCTACTGGATTATATGAAGACAATTGCATCAGGAATTCGAGTGAGAAATCTTTATAAGTTGAATGTGAGAGATGTGCCACACCAAGGATTAACATCATCAGGTATAACTGTAGAATATTTATGGCATCAGAGATTCATCCATATTAATTTCAATGATATATTTCTACTTCAAAAAAAGAGGTATGGTCATTGGTCTCCCTGTTTTAAAGCATATTCATGTTGACAGTGAAGCATGTGCTCTTGGGAAGATGCATAGAGATGATTTTCCTCTAAATGTAAATAGAAATCAGAGAGATATACTAGATTTAGTCCACACTTATTTATGTGGGCCAATGCAGACAAGGTCATTGGGAGGCACTTATTATTTTTTATTATTTGTTGATGATTGTATGAGATTCACATGGATATATTTTATCAATAAAAAGATTCATACTTATAAATACTTTAAACATTTCACAAGCATGATTGAGAAGTAGACAGATAAATTCATCAAGATTCCCCGCTCGGACCAAGGGGGAGAATAAAAGAAGGCTACTTTCATAAAAAATTACAAAGACCATGGAATAATGCAACAATTTATAGTACTTCAAACTCCTCAATAGAACACAGTTGTAGAGAGGAAGAACATAACCCTTGTGGAGTGTGCTCGCGACATGTTAAAAGGTAAGAATTTGTCTAATGGTTTTTGGGTGGAAGCAATAAATACTACAGTATATTTGAAGAACAATAGTCCAACAAAAAGTCTTGAGTTTAAAACTCCATTTGACGCTTTATTAGGTTTTTATCCTGCAATTAAACACCTAAGATTCTCTGGCTCCAAAGATTTTTCTCTTGTTCCAAAGGAGGATAGGAAGAAACTAGATTGAAAGGCCACTAAATGTACTTTTTTGGGGTATTGTACCGAGTTTAAAGCTTATAAATTGTTTGATCTCTCTACTCATAAAGTCTTTGCAAGTACAGATGTATTTTTTCATGAGCAGGTTCATGATGAGAACTATGATAACAGCAATGAAGAATGGGACATTCCTTTGGTGATGGAAGAAGGGAGTGATGAAACAGGGGAAAACCATGAGCAGCAAGAATAGTAGAAAAAGGAACAACAAGGTCATACAGATACAACACCCAAGCCAAGTCCACAATGGGACTATCAGAATAGGTTTGAAGCCACTCCACTACTCAGGAGATCAGGTAGGAAAACTCAATTTCCAGCAAGATATAGGGAAAATGCTTTTATAACTAGTATGTTAAATGTTGTCGAACCCTCTAGTTATAAAGAATCTAGTCAATATGATGAATAGACAATAGCTATGGAAGAGGAATATGAATCAATACTTAAAAACAAAACTTGGGATTCAGTTGAATTACCTGAAGGCAAACAAACCATAGGTTGCAAATTTCTATACAAGCCTAAATTTAAAAGTAGATGGGAGTATAGATAAATATAAAGTTGTGCTGGTTTCAAATGGGTACTCACAAAAATAAGGTATAGACTATGAGGAAACCTTCGCCCTTGTAGCTAAACTAAACACAATCATAATGTTAATGTATTTAGCTACCAAACATCATTAGATGATACACCAGCTAAATGTGAAATCTGCATTTTTAAATGAGGAGTTGAAAGAAGAAGTGAATTTAGAGCAACCTAAGGGGTTTGTTAAACAGGGGCAAGAACATTTAGTCTGTATATTGAAAGCATTGTATGGACTAAAACGGGCACCCAAGTCATAGTATGATAAAATTAATTCACTTTTTCTGTAGCACAATTATAAAAGAAGAAAGAATGATCCTAATCTATATATTGTGTTTGATAAAGAGGGGAAAATTGTTTTGATTTCCTTATATGTAGATGATCTTATCATTGTAGGAAATGCTCATGAAATCATTAAATAAATCAAAGATCATATGTCACGGGTTTTTGAGATGAAAGACATTGGAGAGCTACGTTATAGTTTGTGTCTTGAATTCTGAAGAGATTTAAGCCAGAATTTTCTATCACAGAGTATGTATGTCAGGACTTTACTGAAAAATTTAAGGATGGATCAGTGCAAAGTTGCAGTAGTGCCTTTATAAAAAAATACCAAACTTCAAAATTATGATGGTTTGCATAACAGGTTATGCATTCAGTATTGGGTCTGGGGTCATTTCATGGAGCAGCAAGAAGCAAAACATTGTATCCTTTTATTCACCAGAAGCTAAGTATCAAGATGTGTGCAACAACATGTGAGGCAGTTTGGTTGAGAAGACTTCTCCAGGATGCCAGATAAGAACAGAAAGATGCAACAGTTATCAGATGTGACAACCAGAGCTCCATCAAACTTGCAAATAATCCAGTGTTTCATCAAAACACAATGAATATTGATACACAGTTTCATTTTGTTAGGGAGAAGGTTCAGTCAAGTAAAATTAATATTGAATATTGTAATAATTATTATAATACTGCTGACATTTTCACTAAGCCTCTTCGAAGAATAAATTTTTAGTCATTTAGGGAGATGTTACGATTTTTAATGAACCCTTTCTCCATTAAGGGGGAGTGTTGAAGATAATGGAGAATGTAATTTAGGAGAGAGTCGGTTCACTACAACCTTAGATTAGGGATAGTTCCTATTCCTTAGGTAAGCTATTCTAACTTCCCTATTGGTGTGAACACTATATATTCATTTTTTGTATTGTGTTTGATACAAAGCATTCTATAGTGGCAATCTCCAGGTGGAGTCTCTCATTTGAGTGTTTCCTAGTTTCATTAATATATTCAATTCTTGTATTTTTATCAAGGAATTGTAAATTGATATCAAAAACTATAATTGTCTTTTAAAAATAACACAAAAACTTATCTCAAAATAAATCTGCAAAAAGAAACTCTCAAGTTGGTAGGACAAACAACTCTGGTACCTTTCAATATCTTGTTTGTTATTTTCAACAAAATTACTAGCAATTTTTACGTGGAACGTTATTTCTAGAATTCCATTTGAAACACCATATAAATATGCCAAATTTAACACAATAGAATTTGTTGCCAACAAATAAATCGAATTTGTAATAAGACTCAGAAAACAAATGAAAATGATGTGGCAATAAACTCAACTTTATTATATTAACTAGAATAAGAATGCATTCAAATAGAAGGAAATAACTAAGATAATGATGGCCATTAAATAATCTTTTGCAATTTTGTTCTGGAATATATGGATTACTCATCTCAAAATATTTATGGTCGATGTTTCAAGCGACTAAGTGTGGCTCATGCTTAGGATGTAGATGAGCCACACTTGCTGGGTGAAAAATTCAACCTTAAATATTTTGATGTGAGTAATTCAAAAATGCAAAAAATAAATTAATGTTTTCACAAAATGCTCCACTCTTAAATAATTTGATGTCAGTAATTCAAAAAATGCCAAAACAAAATTAATTTTTTCAAAAAAAAAATTGCAATGATAAACATGGCCTCCAAAATGACAACTTCAAAAGACACCCAAATTGGAGATAAGAATGATCCCCACTTCAATCCTCAGATTTGCTTCAAAACTCATCTGAATCGGGGGCAAAAAAAAATTTTCGGCAATAGTTCGGCCGAACTTTATAATAGTTCGGCCGAACTATTTTAGTACGTTCGGCCGAACTTTTGAGTCCGTTAATATTGACGGCACTGTGACGGCCCAGTAAATAGAATTTTTGCCGGAGGTTTGGAAAACCGGCAATGGTAGTTCGGCCGAACTCATTTTAAAGTTAGGCCGAACTACGTTTTTATAAATAAATCACCCGCGAAGGTTGTCAGTTTACTGTTTTCATTGTTTCCGCGCGTCTTTTTGTTTTCTGTCGATTTCCGCTGGGCGATTTCCGCGCGATTGGTGGTCGAGGTTCAACGCGATTCATTGTTTCCGCGCGATTCATTGCTGGTCGAGGTTAAGATCTGCCGGGTACGTTGAGCTCTATCATCTGCCAGGTACGTTGAGCTTTATCTGTAAACTGGTTATATGAAACCTATGTAAACAAGCGTGTAAAATAGTAACATATGAACATTTTCCAGCAGTGTGTTATGACTGTTTTTTTTTGTGTAAAATAGTAATCTGTATAAACTTGAGTATATGTTGTGCTACAGATTATTATTTGTAATGTCTGTAGAAAATCTCAAAAACAGGACTGTTTATGTATTATTGATCTGTGAAAAACACTGTCAAAGGGACCATTTCAATTATGTAAAACATTGAAGTAATTTCCGCAAATTCAAACAAAGGTCAAACGCACGCTGCATCTGTCAACTTCTTCACGCTGCCCTAGCTTCTTCATCTAAATCTTTCCTGCGTCCTCTCTTCTGCCCGCCATCCATATCAACCTGCTCCTGCACACAAACAACAAACAAAAAAGGTTGAACGCAGAGCTGGATCTCCAAACCCACCTTCCCGTCCAAGCTCCTTGTCGTATGCACCATTTCCTCCTGCCCGAGCTGCCGTCCAGACCCACGTCCAAGTGGACCTGCGTAAACTCAAAACGAGAAAGTCAGAAACACAAAAAAATTGCGTTAGATTTTTTCACGCCGGCATTTTTTCAATTTCTGATCGATTTCATTTTTAATTCATTGTGTTAACGTAGGGTTAGGATTCGATTTTCTTTTTATAGCGTAAGTTTTCTTTGTTATGTTTTAAGTTCGACTTTTATTTAATTGTAGATTGTAATTTCGATTTTTAGTTTAAGCTGTAGAGTAAGGCACGTAGTTTAGTTTTTATTTTTATTTTTTAGATGTTCTTACTGTTTAGATTTCAAATTAATTTATTTTTTGTTTCAAACTTAGTTTTATATTTGATTAACTTTTAGATTTTAGATTCCGTGCATGTAGTTGAAATCGTACTTGTTATACTAGTATTCCAGTATGATCATTCATTAGTATAAACACAGATAAATCACTATGATTACACTATCATTATTCATAACAATACTATGATTACAGTCTTAATAAAAGCATGAGTACTGGTTTAGATTAGCTTACTTGGAACATGAGTGGTCATAACACCATTGGTTCGTAGTAGAACTCTTAGACCTGTGTGTAATGATAAAGCTTCATGATATTACTTTCATAGCACATTTTCATCAAAAATTTTCTCAAAAGCATGTACGTAGATCCTAGATCCTACTCCTGGACATGTATTTCAATCATAAGCAAGCATTAAAGCATTAGCAATACCCAAAACAAGACAGTAGAACAATCCTCAAAAGATTAATTTTCATCCACT
Organism: Pinus albicaulis; assembly: GCA_034641835.2. NCBI lineage: Eukaryota > Viridiplantae > Streptophyta > Pinopsida > Pinales > Pinaceae > Pinus > Pinus albicaulis. The sequence continues at coordinate 909,332,274 of CM076576.1, read as the reverse complement.
AAAGAGCAACCCTCTTACCTACCACGTAGTTTATATTTTGTTAAATTAAATATCAAATGTTGTTATTATAGAAGATATGAACATTGTCAATTTCATAGTAGGATTTTAAGTAAATGATTAGTTTGTTGGAAAGTAATAGATTTTGGTTTGGTTTAGATAGGAATTATAAAAACCATATTATAGGTTCGATTAATTAACTTTTTCTAAATTGTATGAACCATTGTAGTGTTTGTAGAAGTTAAATTTAACTTATCCTTGTTGTGTATTTGAAAAAATAATTGGATCATAAAAAGTTCAATGATTTATTGTCTATCATGTTTTCAATTGATTTGACCCTAGTCAATATGGTATTATTCTTTATCACAAAACTAGAAACTCCACTAATGAGGAACTCTATTACTTTATTCCTTTTTGCGTTTCTTTTCTCTTAGTATTAGCCTTAAACGTTGATTTTTGTTAGTTAGATATGATATGAATTTTTTTTTTTTTTACTTTAAGAACCAAAACTTTGGAATTTCTCCAGCACTTCATATAGTTTATCTCATTTCTAGGGCCTTCTAAATACTTATTTTGAATGAAGAAGCATGCTAAATGCCTTTCTTTTTAGGGCTTTTTAAATACTTATTTTGAATGAAGAAGCATGTTAAATGCCTTTCTTTCTTCAAAATCATGTGCATATACACGTTTTCTTAATGTAAAGTGTGTATACATTATGTCTACATTTCCATTTTTGATTGAGAGTTAATTTCTTAGCATATATTGTGCAAGTGTACTTCAGAAGTATAAGAACCTGGATTGACATTTAATGCAAGTAATTTATCTCACAATTTATTTACCGATTAGGATGCTTTGACCTAGTAACTTGAGAGATGAAAAAGATCCTATCACATTAACATGAGGATCCATTTTCACAATGAACATTAGGAAAAGACAATATTCATTGCAGTTGGTAATATAGTCAACTATTAGACTATTCAATTATTAACAAAGTTGATGAAAAAATGCAAGGAATTTAAGGTTGCATTTCAATTTTGAAAATTTTCTACAATAATTTTTGTAGGATAATTTGTTAATGCAAGTTTCCATAGTTATTTATAATTTTTATTTTAATAGAAAGAGCCTTCAACCCAAAATACCCAAGGTTAGTCCCGCGTGTGCCCTTTGAGACACATTAGGTCATCCCACCAATTCATGCCCCATGCTTCATGAGTTGAAGGGTATCCTTCATACCCCTTAAGCACCCCCACTTCTCCCCACTCCATCATGTGATGTTGCCACCTCATCACGTAATAAGGGTTTAAGAACCAACGACCTCTTGTCTATTTATGTGAAACACAAACATTATACACAACATTGTCACAATCTCCGACGATATCAAGATGTGTTGGTCACCATACATCATGCCTCAATAGTAGCACCACCACTTACACCAACCTCATATGTTGATGATTCCTCTTCCACCATTTATTATGTCACGAACTCGGTTAATTAGTATTTGGCATGCCCTTGAGTGCTCTATGTTAAGGACACTCATCTCATCTATATGTGTCCTGTACTCATCAAATACCATCATCACTGCATGCATCAAGTGACATATCCCCCTCATCAAGATCCCAATCCGCCTAATTTTGGATGCTCCTCATACACTAAGTACCTTGACCATATCAATGGAATGCCCAACTCCTAGCATGGTTCCCACCACACCAACACAACTATTGGAGATTCAAACGACCTCACCACTTAGAAAATGATACGAAATTATTTCACCCCCTTGTACTAGAAAAATACATAGAAAGAATAACATTTAATTAATAGAAGAGATAAAAATATGAATTAGAGAAAGGCATGGATCACATATTAAAGGAAATAATATCTAGCTCATGTACAAATTTCCATATTTGTTGCATTTATGTGTGTCTAACATAACTCTACTTTCAACATCTTGCTTCATGCAACATGCACCATACTTTGAATTTGCAAAGACCCAGGAATTCTCCACCCCCCATTTAAATGAACCTACAAGTTGATTCTTTTAGTTTTTTCACTCTATAAGCATAAACGTACGATTATGCATGATGGAGAATCTCTAGCGCTTTCCCTTGTTAATATATTTAACAAGGGAAAGCGCTAGATATTCTCCGTCATGCATAATCGTACGTTGGATTTGGTGATAATTGTCTCCATATTTTGGCTTTAGCATATATTGTGCAGGTGTACTTCAGAAGTATAAGAACCTGGATTGACATTTAATGCTTGTAATTTATCTCACAATTAATTTACCCATTAGGATGCTTTGACCTAGTAACTTGAGAGATGAAAAAGATCCTATCACATTAATGTGAGGATCCATTTTCATAATGAACATTAGGAAAAGACAATATTCATTGCAGTTGGTAATATAGTCAACTAGTAGACTATTCAATTATTAACAAAGTTGATGAAAGAATGCAAGGAATTTAAGGTTGCATTTCAATTTTAAAAAATTTCTACAATAATTTTTGTAGGATAATTTGTTAATGCAAGTTTCCATAGTTATTTATAATTTTTATTTTAGAAAGAACCTTCAACCAAAAATACACAAGGTTAGTCCCCCGTGTGCCCTTTGAGACACATTAGGTCATCCCACCAATTCATGCCCTATGCTTCATGAGTTGAAGGGTATCCTTCATACCCCTTAAGCACCCCCATTTCTCCCCACTCCATCATGTGATGTTGCCACCTCATCACGTAATAAGGGTTAAAGAACCAACGACCTCTTGTCTATTTATGTGAAACACAAACATTATACACAACATTGTCTCAATCTCCGACGATATCAAGATGTGTTGGTCACCATACATCATGCCTCAATAGTAGCACCACCACTTACACCAAAATCTTGTGACATCTTGTCACAAACAAAACCATCAAACTGAAAACACATCATTTTCTCCTTCAAAGAAAAAAAGATTCACATCATGTGAATATGTCCATGTACTCTTACATATTGGTGTACAAAACCATCAACCAAACAAGTTGACAAAACATGCATTTTCAAACAACTGACTCTTAGCTCAAATAATAGAGCTCATGTACTTTCTCTAACAAGGGAAAGCGCTAGATAGTCTCCATCATGCATAATCGTACGTTGGATTTGGTGATAATTGTCTCCATATTTTGGCTTTTTGACCTGCAAAACATAATTATTTTAGAAGGGAGGGAAGGAGGGATGATCACATTGACTTGCTTGATGACCTGACTATGAAGATTAACTAGTACCTCAAGAATTATTTTTTTGCGTAGGGAAAGAGACACATTCCCATGTCTAGTTCTTTGATATTGTTAATGCCTCTAGTGTTTACTTCTACAAGTTCTATAGGCAGAGTCTGTAAAGGGCCAGGTAGCCTCTGGATCTCATCTTTTATGAAAGGTGACATATCTAGTAAATGCCCTTGCAGTCAATCTCTGGAATGGATCTAAATAGAAGTTCTTCATTTTAATATCCGTAAAACACAACAACTTTAAGGTAAACTATGTACATGTTCCATTCATCATGAACACAAACCTCACAAGCCTCGTTGGCTTTGGAGCATTTTCCATCTTTTCCATAACCAAGACCCAAATAATTAGGCCCTTCTTGAAGAACATTTGGCTCAACTATGCCTTGTACATGCTTGCCTTTAAAACCCTTTACTTTCATAGCACATTTTCATCAAAAATTTGGACCTTGTTCCTCTAATGTCTCTAATGTCTCTCAAAATCACGTACACATTCATTTTCAAAGGAAATTTAAGGTAGAAACCAATAGCTAATTCTTCTAACTAACCTTGACTAAAATGAGCTAAATTGTACTTTGATACGAACTTGATTTAAATTGTCCACCCCACATTAGGCACCAATGATTATAACCTTTAATGGGCTAGCACTAGTTTGTAATCATCATCTCAAAATAGCCTAGTAGATGAAAAATTATCATGATTGTAATCATCGTTTCACACCATCTACATATGACCCTTCTACACATTATATGATTGAATTTATGGTAGGTCATCCCTTCTATCTAGACCACGATTGATTGTGACATTAGGTGAATAAAGGAAATTTGATAAGGAAATGATCAGTATAAGTTTGTCCTCCTCCACGTACTCCATATCTAATGATTGCCTATTTTTCTCTTCCAACATTTTATTTTGGAAATTCATTTTGGTAGTTAATTCTACTATTTAGTCACAACACACTTGGAAGTCAAAGAAATTGTTATATACACTACTAAACTCAATTAACATTGTTTGTTATTGGACTTTAAAATAACAAACAACTTAGAGTTCATTAATGTAGTAGTGTATAATATGATAATTATATGTATAGTGGTGTGGCTATCGATAAAATTAGCTGCTAATGAATTTCGAGAATAGAAAGTTGGAAGTGGAAAATTGAGAAATCACTAGCTATGTGGCGGATGGAGGAGGACAAGCTAGAAACTATCTTTTGCTTATAAATTGTATTTTATTCACCTGTTGTCACAATCCATTCATGGGATAGGTAGAGGATGACATTTCAAAAATTCATGCATATAATATGTAGAAGGGGTCATGTATGAGATGGTGTGAAGTGATGATGATGGACATGGTAAATTTTCATGTGCCAAGTCATTTTTAGATGATGATGACAAACCAATATTAACCATTTTAAGGTTATAATCATTAACAAGAAATATGGGTAAGGAAATTCAAAGTGCCAAATTCTAAGGAAAAAGCCATATTTGCTTCTCAAAAACTTTATTTGATATATTCTTAAAAAACCAAGTACAAATTTTAGTAATCCTAGAATCATGCTTTACATAAGGTAAAAGTGGGGAACTCATGACGTGTACTATAGATAAAAAAAACATTTACACTTACCAAAAAATATATGATAAAAATTGACAAACTACATACCCTTAAGCTCAAGGGGATATAATCATTCTTGCCTTCCATATAGATAATGAAAATGATTGTTCTAAGTCTCATGTTGCTTCTCATGGTATTTTATAAACCTTGGTTGGAAAGAAAAATAGGAGGGCTGAAATGTAAGAAATATAGAACATATTGGATTTAACATCCCCAAATTGGATTTTACTCTGAGGTATTGATTTTTTGAAATCTATTTTGTGAATGTTGACCAATAGATATACATCATGGAGGATGAAAGACGAAGATCAACTGAATCCCATATGGAGTCTCGGGGATCGGAGGATGTTCACGGTATTTAAATATAATCTTAAATCTACATACATGTGTGTACATATGGAATTGATTTTTTTACTAAATTTGTGAGTGAAATTAGTTGTTAACAAGTTTCATATTTTAATTTTTAGGAGGCAAGAGGAGAAGGCTTTCTACTCCATCAATGGAGTGTGGCCAAGGTTCAACCGGTCGAGGTAACATGGTGCCGGAAGGGGGTGATATTTATTCCCCCGAAGGCTAGCAATCAATGGCTGCTGGTTCTCAGCAGGGTCGCTGTGGGTCTGGTTCTCAGCAGCATCATTCTGGGGCTGGTTCTCAGCAGGGTCGCTGTGGGTCTGGTTCTCAGCGGCATCATTCTGGGGCTGGTTCTCAGCAGGGTCATGTTGGAGATGATGTTAACCAACAACATCAAGGTTGCCATCAATTTCAATATTTTTCATTAAATTTTTACAACTTTTTTTACACATGTTTTTTCTAATATATGAAATTATATATATATTGATGCAGAGGCTCAAAATGTTCGAGCCAGTGGTCAAAAAAGACGCAGGGCAACGCGCTACATTGAAGAAGAAGGCTGTCAACCTAGCACAACTTATCCGGCTGAGATTACTGATATACCATGGGAAAGGAACATGGCGGAATGCACCTTACAAAGGTGTCAAAGCCTTTATGCAAAATTGCAGACAGATCTCCAGGATTTGACTCTACCTGCTGAGAGTATACAAAGCCTACAGATAGTTACACATTCATTGAGTGAAATGGTAAAAGTGTACAAAGATTTGGGGGCCAACCACTGATTCGTTTGTAGAAGTGATGAGACAGAGAAGAGAAGCAGTGATAGGTCCCGATAAATGGCAGGACATAAAAAAACAAGTTTCAAGAGACCAGGCTAAGTCAATGTTTAATTATAAGGAAGGGCCAAAAAGAAAGATGTTGAAGGTGCAGTATTTCAAGCACCCAGACATAGCAAAATATTTGTATAGTCGACATCTTGCGGCCGTTGGAAGGCTTCCATGGAACGATGAGGTTCCTCTTTATTTTGCACAAATGTTTTATGCAGAATTTTTTAAGGGTATGAAACCCGACTACAATGATCTTCCTTGAGAATTTTTTGGCCCGGGGAGAGGTCGATTATGTCAACGTAAGGGCGCAAAGCGAGATGTGGAGTTGCCTCGCCCTGAGCCGCCATTGGTGAGTCGACCGTCTCGAGTCGAAACCTTGCGATCAGAGATGGATGCGACTTCTCAAATAAGTCGTGAAGTAAGAGATGTTATGATTGAAAATGTTCATAGCGGATTGAGTGGAGTCGATCTTGGCTTAAATCGACAAAGAGCACGTGAATATGCACGTGCCAATTTTGTTTATCATACAGATGAGGAGATTTACAACATGAATGTTGAAGATCTCCAAACATACGCAATAAATTGTCGCAATGGTCTGCAAGACCTAATTTTTCGTGAGGAAGAGGGAACCGGAACGGTATGTGTTAGTGACCTTAGGATTTGAAATTATATTTACATATACATGTGTACAATTTGTAATAAATACATGTGTATGTACACATGTATTCATTTATTTTTATGTGTACATTAATCTAACAAAAAGGTATGATTATATGTTAAAACACCATTTGCAGTTCTCAGGCATGATGCGTGATGAAAATGTTAATATTACGTTCGGGACCTCTGGCTCAAACGATGCAGATGGGTTTGACCATCATGATATGTTGGCACATGTATGTTAGTGTTTTTAAGTGACTCTAAAATAAATAATTGTTTCCACACATGTACATGTATGTATATATATAATTCGATAAAATGTTTTAACAGGTACCGATTCCGTCTGATGTTTTTGGGATCCCGGTACCTTCTTCTTCTTTAGGAGATATACCTTCTACTTCATTGGGAGATGACCAAGTATGGACAATTTTTCACAAGTTCAAAAATTATGTTACCTCAAAAAGTTCCATAAAAAATTGAGATATAGAGAGAGAGATCTATATTTTGAGTTATTTAAAAATTTTTGAATTTAGGTTTGTATAGAAGATTTTTTTAATCCGAGGACTTTAGCGACGGAGATAGGGACATCCACAGCATTTGAAGAAGTTGTCTTTAGTTCTTCTTTTTAATATTATTGTTCAAATAAGTTTATATATATGTACACACGTGCATTTTCATTTGAAAGTTTTTAATTTATATAAATTATTTATGTATATATATATATATATAAATTTATATTTAACTGTACATGTATATTGTACAGGTTACCACTACAGATGTTTCTATGGCAGATACTCTTCATCAAATGGAGAGGCAACCTTACGAGGTATTGCGCGATTTTTTTGTTATATTTTGTTTTTTACATGAAGTTCTAGATATATATATTCTCGTTAATTTTTAAAACTTCAAATTTTAATGTTCAAGTACATGTACATTGTGTATGTAGGTTTTCCCTTTACAAGATAGCGAGCAAACCGGGACCCAGAGGCTAGATCTTCCATTTGACGGACAAGACATACAGTAGATTTGATTTTATTTCAAAATTTAGATGGTTTTAAAATTTGTTAAACTTGATACAGTTTGATACTTGAGTGAGATTTACAATTTTTGGACATATTTTATTACAATATGTTTTTTGGACATATTTTTGGACATATATGTTAAATGTTTTTGTTGAATAGTTGAATTATAATTAGCATGGCATGTGATATTTAATGTTTTAAATGTTTTTGTTAGATAGTTGAATTATAATTGGCATGGCATGTGATATTTAATGTTAAATGTTTTTGTTAGATAGTTGAATTATAATTGGCATGGCATTTGAAGTTTTTAAAACTACATGAATGATGGAATGTGAACCTACATTTGCACATGTGGTAAATTGAAATGTTACTTGTAACAAGACAATCCCCATTGATTTCATTACATTATATATGTTGATTTCCGATTTGATATAATTGCATACATATGATGGTACATTACTTGTAAAGTCATTGGATTAATAACTTGTTCATTGATTTCAGTTTTCTTTGGATGGTTTTAGTACTTTTGGCATGTGAATGTGAAGTAATGTTGTCATTGAATTACATTTGACATTTGATATTTAATGAACTAAATATTTTTGTTGGATAGTTGAATTATAATTGGCATGGCATGTGATATTTATTGTTAAATGTTTTAGTTGGATAGTTGAATTATAATTCTAATGGTATTTGAAGTTTTTAAAACTACATGAATGATAGAATGTGAACCTACATTTGCACGTGGTAAATTGAAATGTTACTTGTAACAAAACAATCCACATTGATTTCATTATGTAGTATATGTTGATTTCTGATTTGATATAATTGCATGTATGATGGTACATTACTTGTAAAGTCATTGGATTAATAGTGTTCATTGATTTCAGTGTAAGCGCATAAAATTATTGACAATGTAGAATGATTTTTGTGTTATAATAATTAAACCTAATAATATTGGAGAGCAAGAGAGACTTGAGGTATGGTGTTTACTACAAGAGTTTGAGCTAAATATTTAAATGGTTTATCTATCTTTCATAAAATAGTTTAAGATTGATCACAAGAATTGAGAGTTCATGTCTCGGTCCATCATTGGTATGGTCCATCATAGAATGATCATCCATGTATGTTGATTTCTGATTTGATATAATTGCATACATATGATGGTACATTACTTGTAAAGTCATTGGATTAATAACTTGTTCATTGATTTCAGTTTTCTTTGGATGGTTTTAGTACTTTTGGCATGTGAATGTGAAGTAATGTTATCATTGAATTACATTTGACATTTGATATTTAATGAACTAAATATTTTTGTTGGATAGTTGAATTATAATTGGCATGGCATGTGATATTTATTGTTAAATGTTTTATTTGGATAGTTGAATTATAATTCTAATGGTATCTGAAGTTTTTAAAACTACATGAATGATAGAATGTGAATATACATTTACTGCGTGGTAAATTGAAATAATATAACAGCTAATCCTAACATTAAATTTCATTATGTAGTATATATTTGATTCGATTAATGTAGTGCATGTATGATGGTACATTACTTGTAAAGTCATTGGATTAATAGTGTTCATTGATTTCAGTGTAAGCGCACAAAATTATTGACAATGTAGAATGATTTTTGTGTTATAATAATTAAACCTAATAATATTGGAGAGCAAGAGAGACTTGAGGTATGGTGTTTACTACAAGAGTTTGAGCTAAATATTTAAATGGTTTATCTGTCTTTCATAAAATAGTTTAAGATTGATCACAAGAATTAAGAGTTCATGTCTCGGTCCATCATTGGTATGGTCCATCATAGAATGATCATCCATGTATGTTGATTTCTGATTTGATATAATTGCATACATATGATGGTACATTACTTGTAAAGTCATTGGATTAATAACTTGTTCGTTGATTTCAGTTTTCTTTGGATGGTTTTAGTACTTTTGGCATGTGAATGTGAAGTAATGTTGTCATTGAATTACATTTGACATTTGATATTTAATGTTAAATATTTTTGTTGGATAGTTGAATTATAATTGGCATGGCATGTGATATTTATTGTTAAATGTTTTAGTTGGATAGTTGAATTATAATTCTAATGGTATCTAAAGTTTTTAAAACTACATGAATGATAGAATGTGAACCTACATTTGCACGTGGTAGGTTTCGGATCAAGAAAGTCCCTCTTGATCTTATCTTCCATGTTCTTGACTTTACCCTGCAACGTGGTGCTTATTTCCTTCAAGTGAGCCCTTTCCATAAAGAGTTCCTGAAGTGTTTGTTCACCTTGTCATATCTCCATGTCAAGCTTTTCAATTTCAGCAGTTTGTCTAGAAAGTCCATCCTTGGAATTTTTTGCGTGAAAAACCAAGTAGGTTGAACCAACGTTGGTCTAGTGCATTGGAATTCATTAAAGAATTGGTCATTGGCGCTGCTTCAAGCTAGGAGTGAGCATCATCACCAACCTACATTGAATATTTTACACTCCCTATGGTGAATGATACTTTAAATTGATTGACAGTCTAAGACTTTCGAATTTTTCCGAATGCCAAATGATCTTACAAAGTGAGTATTTATAATATTCTAGTAGGTCATTCGGCGACAACTTTTACCAAAAACTTGAAACGACTTTGGCGTGTGATATTTAATTTGTTAAATGGTTTTGTTGCATTGTTGAATTATAATTGGCATGGCTTAACAATGCTTTTCACATATCTCTTCTCATGAAGCTCCATAGAACAATTCGATCCTGGGTCTGCTTGAATTGGTTCAAGCTCTTTCCTTTTCGAATTTTGTCTAATCGCTCCAATACGACATATATTGACTCCTTCCAAACGAAGTGCACCAATCCTCTTAGTGTGGTCGTCTTAGTGTGGCGTGTGATATTTAATTTGTTAAATGGTTTTGTTGGATTGTTGAATTATAATTGGCATGTGGCATGTGAAGTTTTTAAAACTCCAGTTTTGGATGGTTTCAATCTACATTTTGCATGTGATATTTAATGAACTTTAAATGTTAAATGTTTTAATGATGCACAATATATAATCGAAAGGGTTTTAAGACTTAAAGTTTTGGATGGTTTCAATTTACAACTTAAAGTTTTAGATGGTTTCAACCTACATTTGCACATATGGTAAATTGAAATTATGTTACTTGCAACAAGACAATCCCCATTGATTTCATTGTATATGTTGATTTCTAATGTGATATAATTGCATGTATGATGGTACATTACTTGTAAAGACATTGGATTAATAGTGTTCATTGATTTTACTTTAAGCGCAAAAAATTATTGATAATGTAAAACGATTTTTGTGTTATAATAATTAAACCTAATAATATTGGAGAGCAAGAGAGATGAGCTATGGTGTTTACTACAAGAGTTCGAGCGGGGCTTTCAGTGACAACTTTTACTAGAAACTTGAAACAAAGAGAATCTATCTTTCGCTAGGACATCATGTAAGATGCTTGACATAAACAGTAAAATTGTACTTAAAAGCCGAGATTCGGGCAAGTGGGGACAACCACTTGTTATCTCGTCCCTTGGAGGCTAGGCCATATGGGGACCGAATCTGACTTTACAAAATAAAGTGAAATAGTTTGTACCATATGGTCGGAGAAAATATACAAAAACAATTAATATACAAGAACAATTAATTTCATTCTAGAATATATATATCCAATACATATTTAACATTTTTAATCAATGCACATGTATAGAAAAACTATTGTCAGTGGAAACTAGAGCACGTGCTTGTACCCAAACAATTTGTAACATTTGCAAACCACAAATAACATAAGCAGTTCAATTTTTAGTTGAGTACTGAAAGGTTTAAAAGATAATAAATTGTTGTCCTGACACTTCACTCAAAAAATTCTAATGGAATTCCATCTTCAATAATCCGTTCATGATCGGATTTTGACATTTTCCATTTCTTAATTTTTTATTTTTTCTTTGATTGAACTTCTATCAACTTTATGCGTGCTGCACACACCAAGTGACTATATTGACAACTTATGGAATCAGGTTCATAGTCTTCGAAGTAAACAAAGTCTCCATTTTGACGAGTTTGTTTGAAAAAATAACCTTTCAGTATAATAGACCCTTTGTCATACTGAAATCCGTGATCATTATAGTCTTGTAATAATTTCATTTTTTGTTCAATGCAACGCATCAAATAATACTTCACATTTTCAACGTTGTCAATAGGTGCAATTACAGCAAAAACATCTCCTGCACAATAAAATAAATTTAACATTTAATTATGCATATTTAAATTTAAATTTGTAAATCTTTAAATCATTAAAAAGTAATTCAATTGTTACCTTCTCTAACAAGATCGGAAACTCGATCACCATCGGATGATATTGTAGTTTCCTCTGATTCCATTTCTTCAATCATTGCAACAGACATTTTTCCCTTTGTATTTAGCTCTGTATGTTTCCAATCGTTCACATACATTTTGTTTTCACAGACGTCATTGGATTTTGTGTTGTCTGTGCAAACATCACAAAAACAAGAATATTTTCTTTTATCCAATGCAAACACATTTGTGGACAATTTTGTTTGAATTGAATGCAATTTTCGAGTCCCTTTTATTGTTCCAACTTCATTTCCAATTGATCTATTTATGTCTCCGATTCCAATATGCCAGAAAAACCTTTATATGGAAAATTAGAAAAAAAATTTGTAAATATGATATCAAAATACAATTAAAAATAATCATTGCATGATAAATGTACAATGTTTAAAATTAGATTACCAATATAAATTAAATTGAATGTACCTTTGCACTTCTGGTGATGGGTTAATCTCATGGCTTAGAGCATTTTTGCACCATTGAACAACTTCTTCAGCGTTTGCAAGTCGGCGTGCAAAGTGGTTCATTTGATATCTTTGAAGTACTCGTTTTATGCATGCTCCTGCACCGTCATGTTCTCCTTTTCCATGGCCAGTCTCAAAGAAATTCCAACAATGTTTAATGGAGGTTTTCTTATGAAGACGACACAACCAAAAATATGATCGTGCAGATTTGAATTGACCTGCGCATCCGTCTGACCATATCCAATGTTCATTGAATGTTATTCCATGATTTTTCAATGAATCATAAATTTTTTCAAAACAATGTTGTACAAAACATGTATCATGCGTACGATCGTCACTGATATAAAAATGATATTCTTTAATGATATGTCGATTTTCACTCGTGCTTTCTATATGATCGACATTTTGTTCAGCATGTCTATATAGAATATGGACGAGCATGGAGACTTGGTCGGAGTGATAGTATTCACTCTGAATTTCTTTTTGTGGAGCAAATGTGTAGTTTTCTGCAAAATCAATCACTGACAAAATGGTTCCTGGTGGAAAAACTTCACGAGATTTTTTGAATTGCAAGTCTTGCCATCGAGCTCTATGGGAATGCATGGTGTATTTGTAAATTTTTGCTTCAAACTTTCTCAAAAAGTCTATTAGAAAAATTTCGTCTTCTCGTAATTCGATTCTTTTAACACTATCTGCACCTTGAATCGATGTACTAGTATATTCGTATCTCTTCCATTTCACTTTCATGTTGGACAATGATTGATCATTTATATGAATACGATATTTGTTTTGAAATTTAGTCAAATTTCCACAATCATCGCATTTTTTACCACCAACACATTTCTTTTTGTAAAATAGTTCATCGCTTTCTCTTTCACATAGAATTTGAGATATGAATTCACGGATAGTGGAAGGAGGAGGTGAATCATTCCATAATGTTCTACCGAAATAAAGGAATGTGTCATAATATAACTCAAATTCCACATGATAACGACAACAACAAGTGTCGCGTACGGTGATAGGTTTACATACCATGGTTTTTGTTGAACAAAAGCACTGAGTGAAACTTGAATTTGACGATTCTCTTCTTTGAACTTGTTGAATAACTCTATTTGAGTGGTTTCCAAGAGATGTTTTTCATGTTCTTCGTATTGATTTCGTGCTATTCTTCTTCGCATCACCTGTCTTGCAGTGGGTGAAACACGCGAATTGTTCTTCCAATATTCATATATTATTTTTTTAACATCTTCTCCAAGTCTATCTTTGTATGGTTGCCTACAAATAGCTCTCCAACAAGCGAGTTCATCATTTACGTCTATTTGCGGTCGAAATTTTCGATGTTTGTGCAGAGTTTTTCGCGAGGTTCCCAGTGCTCGTGCCATAGATGTTAGATTCAAACGATTCTCTTGAGTACTTGGTGAAACCATTGCCATTTGTATTCCTCTACGTATATTTGAAACATTTTTATCTCTAGATCTCTTAATTGAGTCTATAGCACTACTCATATTTTTTATCACCTCTTCTTTCATTTTTTTATCTTTGGTTGATTTTCGAATACCCAATAGTGTCGTCGCTTCTTTTAATTTCCTTGATGATAAGAGACATTTCAACATTAGAGCTTGAACTGTCACCTCAGTTTTGAAAAACATTTCCAAAATTTTCTCGACACGATATCGTATAAAATAGTCAGGTTTTTTATCTCCATATGTGTGAGTGTCGACATTTTCTAACATCTCATTATCGATAGTGATTTCATCTGTACATATTCGAAAAAATGGTACATATTCAATAAATAACTAAATTAATAAATATGTCAATAAATATTAGGAAAATTTTAAATATATCAATAGATCATAATATCTACATTTACATACCCGATTCAATTTCTGCTTGAGGTTGATTTTCTTCTTCAATATTTTGAGGAGTATCTCTGTCTGTTTACATTAAACAAAATATTTTCAAACTAGTTCATCAAATAAAAATTAAGCTTCACATTCTACATTGGGAAACTTTAAAAATATATCAATAGATCATAATATTTACATTTACATACCTGCTTCAATTTCTGCTTGAGGTTGATTTTCTTCTTCAATATTTTGAGGAATATCTCTGTCTGTTTACATCAAACAAAATATTTTCAAACTAGTTTATCAAATAAAAATTAAGCGTTACATTTTACATTAGGAAAATTTTAAATATATATCAATAGAGCATGTAATATTTACATTTACATACCTGCTTCAATTTCTGCTTGAGGTTGATTTTCCTCTTCAATCTTTGAGAGAGCTTCTAACTTTCTTTTGCGATATTGTCTCGTCTCTTCTCTACGTTCCTCGGGCTTTCTTTTTCGATCATATTTTCTCACACAAGTTCTTCGATTTCCCATGATAATAGGGTATGAGGTTTAAGAAATTTCCTTTAAAAAATTAGACAATAACTCAATTACAAACAATATCACAAAAGATTTAATTTAAAAAAATCTTTTCTAAAAAATACGTAATCCAATCCAAAACACATACATATCTCTAAGAAAAATCACACCGCCTCCAAGAAATGTCTTCCAAAAAAATTCTTTAAATCTTAAAATGTAAAGAAAAATTTTTGAACAAAAAAGCTCAAAAGATTTATTTCAACACAAAACACGTACATACCTCAAAGAAAAATCATGTCGCCTCCAAAAATGTCTTCCAAAAAAGTTTTTTAAATTCAAACTTTGAACCTCCAAGAAAAATCACGCCGCCTCCAGAAAATGTCTTCCAAAAATTTTTTTTGACCCCAAACTTTGAAGAAATTTTTTTGAATTCAAACCAAGTTGTAAGATGAAATGAAGTGCGAAATGTGCGAAAATTGTGAATCATTTCGCGGCAATTTATATTGACCGCGAAATATGTGTTTTGTAGGGGGCTCCACAAAAAATTCCGGCCGACGGAAAATTACACAATAGTTCGGCCGAACTTTTGATAATAAGTTCGGCAGAACTATTAAGCCGTTAGTTTTAGCGGCCCGTAAGCGGAAAACATAGTTCGGCCGAACTGTCGCTAATAGTTCGGCCGAACTATCGCGTCACTGATTACGCAGAGCCAAGCTCTGAAAACGGTTCTGCAACTTTGGACTGATTAAACTCCATGAAAACTTGTTAATTAACTGTCGGAACCAAGACAAGCATTTTCAGAATTGAATCTACTTTCAGAAAATATAAATTTTATGGAATTTCGTAAACGTTTATTAATTTTAATTATTTTTCTAATAAAATGAGTGCAAACAATTTTTGAGGGTCATCGTGATTCAGTTAAATCAAAATTTTGTATCTCCCAAAATACATTGTAAAAAAAATTTAAAAAATTATGGGGCATTACATTGGTCCGTTGACTGTAATGGGTAGCTTTTAGATTTTTAGTTTATAACTTGTATGTTAAGAAATTTGTTGCCACACGAAACATATAACAAATACGCAGTTTTTCGTATTAGACCAGTTCAGAAAATTCTAGTAATTATGATATGCATCCATTAGCTTTGTAAATATGACGAAACCAAAGTAGACTCTGTCTAGATTGTTGTAACACATTTGTTTTTTCAAAAACAAGAATTTTCAATGAATACAACGTTGCCACATAACATGACTACTTATGAATTCTTTGATTGTTAAGAAACACACACTCAAAGAAACGCTAAGTTGACATATCAAATCCGCATAAAAAAATTTCAAAAAATAAGTAATAGAAAGCTAACAAAATTTCTCACAACTTTTATTTTTACAGCAAAATGAAATTCTACACGGAAAAATTGTTATAGTTTGCAGAAAGTTGAAGAACCCAAAAAAATTAAATTTTTTTCTCAAAAAGGGCAAAAAGTGTGACCCAGCTTCACATTTTCACCCTATAACTGATGTTCATGGAGTTCCATGAGATTTCTGGATGAAACCTCTTCAACAGGGGGTTATTTTTCAAAGTCACAAAAGAAAACCAAGGGTTTCATCCTCAGGCTTGCTAAAAGTTGAGAACCACTTTCCCAAACCTTTCCAATAGAAAATATCACAACGCAAAGATGTCTGAAATGATTTTCTCCCTCTCCTTTTAAAGATCTAATGGATCCTTCTCCAACCTTCTAGAAGCACTCTATTTTATTATTTTATTCATATTCTACAAGATTCTCCCCTTTACTTTATTAAAGTGACTTTTTATTTATTTTATTTAAGTCATTGTCCCCCTTATGGCATTTTCTATAATTAAGCACTTTTCCCCTCTTTTATTTAATTAAGTGACTAATTACAATCACTTTTAATCTGAGAAAATGGTTATCATGTCTCCATGCTTTCTCTAGCCACTAAAAATCACTTTTCACCATCTCATCATGTAGATTTGTAGATATCTTCATTCTGATTCCAACTAGCTATTACACTAAGGTATTTCTCCCAATAATATGCTTACAGTAACACTTTTAGTGTTTTTCATTAACATGTAGGATTTAACAATGTAAAAAAATTACTTGCAAACGAATTCTTAGAACATAAAATAAACAATGGCGAGATCATAAAACATAAAATAAATATACACAAAGTTTTTCCCCTAGATCTCAAAACCAGGACTACATTGATTTTTCATATATTCATTTCAATGCTAAAATAAATATATATACATGTCGAAGTAGTCATAAACCCCAATCCACTGACCCTGGATTAGAATATAATCGTAGTTCCATTTCCCAAATCTACAAAACACCATGGGTAGAAAACCATCATGCCCGAAACCATGTGCAAAACCCATGCAAAAAACCATGGGTAGGTTTTCCCACCATCTTTGTGTCCACCGAAGTATTATTGGGTTCGTATAAAAATTTCTGAGGGCGTTGCCTCGGACCCTGTGCAAAGGGGCTATCGACCCCCTGCGAACCCCCCCCCCCCCCCCACAAGGGGGGTTGCTGCCACCCCTATGACCCGCCTCATTGCACACGATGCAATATACAATGCGAATGACCAGTCATGAAAAGAATATAACACATACCCAACATAACATATGTTAATTATAAAGCCATTTTATGAGAATCATCAAAATGCAATAGAACCAAGAAAAAGTTGTGTGGATTTGACCCTGATGATGAAATATGCCAAGTGGTATTCATCATATCCTATAAGACTCCTCCATAACACTTTAGGTCCACTAATGACATAACCTTGCTCCTGTGACCTAGCTACAACAACCCTGGAAATCCATCCTAACAACATCATAACATAAATTGAATATGGGGACATTACAATTTATAAGTGAGAGTAGGCAAGGAAATCATTGGTGGTTAAGGCTTCCAATTGATGAATCTTATCCTGGATTTTAGGGCAGGTGGAGGAGTGGAAGATGGCAACAACAAATTGGGATCATGTTTGAGCTTAGGACCTGTATTAAGGTCCACAACCTCTAGAAGATACCATCATGTCATTCTCTAATGCAATATGGTAGTGGAGAGAAGGCCAACTATATAAACAAAAAATCCCAAGAGGAGATTAAAGCGAATAGTAAAAAGAAGACTCGGGCAGGGGAAAGTCGAGAAGACAATTAAGGATTGGACCTAGAAAAGTGGCGGGACGAGGTGAGGCATCAGATGCAGAGAGGGCAGAGCGAGGAGTAGGCATTAAGCGTGGATTAAAGACCAAATAAAAAAAAATCATGTAGATTCTAACACCACGAGGTTTCCCTATAGACCAAGCACTAAATTCCACAATGTAGAGAGAAACAAGATTAGACTCTGAAAATATTGGACATAGGAAGTATTGCCCATTTCCTAACCACCAAACAGACTTAGATAAGCAGTGATCAAGTCCCTTCTTTCTCCTAGACAATGTGAATTCCCAATCGAATTCCTTGTACAAATTTATGCTTACACCTGATGTCAATTCCTGTAGAGTTGAAGTTGTTGATAAGGTCCACTCTTTGGAGACCGGGGCCTTCAACACCCAGTAAACTCGAAATTTCAACACCAAAGTGGAATTTTCCAACATATGGGAGGGATTCTCTACTTGGAGCACAAAAACACTCTGGTTTGCAACGGGGAAAGAATGAGTTCATAGTGAAGGTTAAGTTTTCCATCATAGTGGTGTATACCAGTGAGGTTGTTGGCATGTGTGGTTGCATGATGTGGGATGGCCATGTCACCCCCCTCTTTAATTCAAGGATAGGTGGTGGGGTTGAAAACCTCCCCCTTGTACCTTTGGCTTTTTATCCAAAACTTCGATAAGGTTGTAACTAGTCTATTACATATTCAAAGTATTAATTAATCTAGATCAATCTTAACTCTGGATCTATTAAGTGCCTAGAGGAATCACATACCTTGGAAGATTAGAGTTAACACGATCTACATTGGTTTAATTCTCCCTTTAAATATGCTATATTCCACATAAAAACCATGGGTTCTCTTAAACCCAGAGCTCAAAAACCACCAGTAACTTGAGTTAGTCAAGTTTACCTTAACTACCCAACAAAAATTAATAAAAAAAATTAAAAATCCATATACACAATATTGTAAAAAAATATCATCAATAATTACTTTATATTCCAATACCTCTACCATATTAGACAATAAAACACCAACCCAAAAGAAAAAAATAGATCTTAATATATACACACCCATAAAACATGTTTCCAAAAAAACTAATAATAAACTCCGAAATTGCGGTTTAGGTTACCCGTCCCATTTTGCGTATCCCTTAATTAATCGAATTGGAGCCATACTCTTTTCGGAGGGCAATTATTCTAGGGCAGTAAAAAATATATTGATAATCCAAAAGTCCCGGAATATCATAATTTGTTAAATGTAAATTATTTTTCAAAACATAAACTCTTAATAAATAAAAATGATTAGATATCGATAATCCATTATAAATTATTAGTTCATATAAATTATAGTTAAACTAAATGACTCAATGCGTATAAAGTTCAAACACACTATAAAATGTGGACTTTTTCAGTTGAAGTATGATGCCAACAGTTACGTGGTGGACTAAAATTTGAGCGGAAGTTAGATTCAGTCGTGCCGAGATTCTTGAAACGAAAGGCAACTTTTCCACTTTTTGGTAAGCCCTTTGCTTGGGGCTTTTCTTTTGTTTTTGGAGAATTTAAATCGTGCTCAACCTCGTCTCGTCCTCGCTCAGTAATATTCGCCACAAATCCGGAACGGTGTTGTCACAAAACAACATTCCGGAGGGTTTGCTTTTTAAAGGGGGCCACTTGCCGATCATTGAGGGTTTGCTTTTCAAAGGCAACAACTTGATAAGTCTAGTCTAATTTTGTTAGCTCTAAAACTTTTTATAATCCATAAAATAGATAAATGTTTTTTGAATTAATCACATCAATTTTAATTTTATGGAAATCAAATGAAAATGAGAGTAAGGAATGATTAAAAAATCATCACCTTTCTCTCCTCTCTCTTTCTTGTTAGTTAAAACCCGTAATTTTCGCGTATGTATATGTCGCAAGGTGGTGCCATTTGTTAATCTCTCATGCTTTAATTGCCTCACCTTCCCTTGTCGCAAGGTGGTGTCATCTGATAATCACTCTCATGCTTTAATTGCCTCACCTTCCCTTACGGACAAGGATAGCCATTACAGACATTGCTAGTGGACATGCTATGCCCACATACAATGCCATTCCATAGCCCTACCTATCCTTGGGATTCCGTAGGGTTGCTACTAAGCCCCTTGGAGCTTCCAATTTTTGTTATTACCTTTTTTTTTTAAACCAAATTATTTATATATATTTTTATATAACTTCATCAACAATTTAGAGATTATGGAAGGCCTAAGGTGGACATTAATCTTTAGCTCTTCTAATTTCAATTTACATTCCCATTAGCATACATATATGCTTCTCCCTTGAATACTTTTAAGACATCAAAGTATTGGATATCATTTTTTGGGATTCGACTGTGTTAAGAAAGTCATTCAACTATGACCATTTCCATGAGAGGTAGTCGTAACTGACTAATTTCTCATGATTTCTGAATAGTCCACTTAGCACTCATTGCATCAGGTGATGCTCAAAGGGGTGAAGAAGTGGGATTGAAACTAGTGAAATGAATCACATAGCTTCAATCATCACTTATGCAGCTTTCACTTGGTAACCAAGACTTTCTGAGTGGTCACCCATCTCAGAACTCCTCTGGCTCAAGCGCATTTAACTGTGGAGTTTTCCCCACAATCAAACCCACTTAGCTTGCTACCCCATTTCCAAAACCTTAGCAAGTATTGTGCCTCATGAACCATTCAAATATAACTCCCTTTAATCTTTTGTATTTAAGAATTGAGGGGTTTCCGCAGTGCATTGTATTGGATATCATTTTTTGGTATTCAACCGCATTAAGAAAGTCATTCAACTATGAACATTTCCATGAGAGATAGTCGTAACTGACTAATTTCTCGTGATTTTCGAATAGTCCACTTAGCATTCATTTCATCCGGTGATGCTCACAGGGGTGAAGAAGTGGGATTGAAACTAGTGAAATGAATTATATAGCATCAATCATCACTTTTGGGCGTTCACCTGGCAACTAGGACTTCCCAGGTGGTCACGCATCCCAAAACTCCTCTGGCTCAATCATGCTTAACTGTGGAGTTTTCCCCACAATCAAGCCCACTTAGCTTGCTACCCCATTTGCAAAACCTTAGCAAGTATTGTGCCTCATGAACCATTCAGGTAGAGCTCCCTTTAATCTTTTGTATTTAAGTATTGAGGGGTTTCCGCAGTGTATTATATTTGATATCATTTTTTGGGATTCAATTGTGTTAAGAAAGTCATTCAATTATGACCATTTCCACGAGAGGTAGTCGTAACTGACTAATTTCTCATGATTTTTGAATAGTCCACTTAGCACTCATTGCATCGGGTGATGCTCACATCGGTGAAGAAGTGGGATTGAAACTAGTGAAATGAATCACATAGCATCAATCATCACTTCCAGGGCTTTCACTTGGTAACCAGGACTTCCCAGGTGGTCACCCGTCCCAAAATTCCTCTGGCTCAAGCGCACTTAGTTGTGGATTTTTCCCCACAATCAAGCCCACTTAGCTTGCTACCCTATTTGCAAAACCCTAGCAACTATTGTGCCTCACGAACCATCCAAGTAGAGCTACCTTTACTCTTTTGTATTTAAGTATTGAGGGGTTTCTGCACTACACTATATTTGATATCATTTTTTGGGATTCAACTACGTTAAGAAAGTCATTCAACTATGACCATTTCCATGAGAAGTAGTCATAATTAACTAATTTCTCATGATGTTTGAATAGTCCACTTAACACTCATTGCATCGAGTTATGCTCATAAGGGTGAAGAAGTGAGATTGAAACTAGTGAAATGAATCACATAGCGTCAATAATCACTTATGGGGTTTTCACCCGATAACTAGGACTTCCTATGTGGTCACCCATCCCAAACTCAAAATTAAGAATGTATTCACTTTATTTCCTTTGACTAACAAAAAAAACCCAATAAAAACTATGAATTTTTTCTTGATTATTTGTTATGTGACCAAAAACCCGTGAATACTTCAATATTTTTCCTTTCTCAAAACTATAAAGCATCCTTCTCCTTCTCCTTCTCCTCCTACCACTAATAATATTATAGGGTTGTTTTAACCTTAACCTTAAGTTCAAAATTTGGTCATCCTCAAAATTATCTTTGAGTTCGTGTTACTTTCGTTAAATAAAGTTCGACTATGTTTTATTTTCCATCTACTTTTGCTTTATTTTATGTTATAAGTCTGCAATATTTTATTTTTGTATTTCGAATTTCTTCTAATTTTAAAATTTCATTTAAATTCAAAAATATTTCATCGGGCACTCATTCAATTTGTGTTGTCGAGCATGTGAATGAAGAGTTTCTAATATCCATGATACCGATATAGTCATCTATTTTCAAATTTTACGACTAATGAAAAT
Source organism: Pinus albicaulis (assembly GCA_034641835.2). Taxonomy (NCBI): domain Eukaryota; kingdom Viridiplantae; phylum Streptophyta; class Pinopsida; order Pinales; family Pinaceae; genus Pinus; species Pinus albicaulis. Next base: position 909,309,799 of record CM076576.1, on the reverse strand, counting down.
GCTTCATCACAATAATGCAAATGCACACAAGATCCAATACATGTTGTATGAGGTACATCGTCGTGCTTCCAAAACAAAATGATTGTATAAAATTGTGTGCTAAGAGAAAATGGACATAGCTGGATTCGCACAGAAAGCATTTTCGCTTTGGTAACCATATACATTTTTTTTTAAATTGAATCACGTTGAATTAGTTGGGTAATTTATTTTACACTATTATTTGATATATTTTAAAGAGTTAATATATTTTTTTTTCGAAAAAAAAAATCATAAATTTATTCAATGTGAAACACAAGGACAGTGTTACATTCTACGCATGCTCAAATATATTTAATCAACATCAACCTTTTGACTATGCATCATCAAAAGGAGACTACGCATCATCAAAAAGATAAAAAAATAAAAATAAAATAAAATTAGATATAATTTTCAAACTTATGTATAGTTTTTTTTTTTTCCTTTCCACTTTTCTCCAAACTTTTTGGCTGGAAGTGGTTCTAATTATTTCCATCTGATTTCTTGATTTCTTGTAAAGGAACCTACTATTTCCATCTCTTGTTATTGTAAAGGAACCTACTATTTTCATCTAATTCCCTGTCACTTGTAAAGGAGCCTCTTTGTCCAGTTAGATCTTTATGATACATGTGATTGCTTTGAACCACTACATATTTCTCTAAGTGCACTTCCTCACTCATTTTTCAGAGATAATCATCGTCTTTGAAGTTGTCTACCTTTCCAAGTATTCTCTTGGATCATTATTGATCTCTTCCCCTCCATTAGTTTGAGTATATTTTTCTGGAATACAATTCTCTTCTTCTAGCTTTTCATCTTGCACTTCTATATTATTTTGAAATTGAAATTGGGAATCCCTTTGATTTGGACCTTGCCACTCTTTTTCAGAGCCTTTCTCACGCTAAAGGGAGGAATTTTTGAGATGCACTATTTGGAAATAGTGTCGACATTTCAAAGAAGTATGGGGGAAATGGGGTTGAGATGATCCTCATAGCCCTAGCTACAAACAATTTGGAGGAGGAATGAAGAGTCGGAGTCCGGTCTCGTTGAATCAGTGTCGAAGCATACCCCTTGACCAACCCTCACACAAAATCCATGAAAACACATTGAAAATAGAGATCCTTCGAGATTTTACCCATATCTAAGAGATGAAGGATTAGATCTACAATGAATAAGGCCAGAAGACCTTGTTTAAGTCTTATAAAATGTGATTCAGGCATCGGGGAAACAAAAGAGCGTACTAGTGAGACGCAAAAAAATCCGTTCCTCCAGTGTCAGATCACAATAACAAAAATGACAGTGAGGAAAACTCCAGTACTACGAGGCAGCTTCTAAACCTCGTACAAAAAAAATAGAAACTACAAACTCCTCCTCATTCATGTGTAGGAGAAGTTGATCTCCAGAGATGCAGACTCCATTGGTTACCACAAAACGAAGATCAAAGAGAAACCTTAGCCATTTCATTTTTTAAAATTAATTATATTAAATTAGTTATTTCACCTTTTTAAAATAATTATATTAAATTATGTATTAGATTTAAGACTTTTGTAATCCATACTCTTTAAAAAATAATATATTAATATAATAATGAATTATATATTAAATTAAATTAAATTTTAGAGTTTCTTAATTTGAATATTGTTAAGCTAATTTTATAACTAATTTTACACTATATATTCTATATATTAAAAAGATATAATAAGTTAATATTATAATGAGTTATTATATAAAAGGATAATATATTAATATTATAATGGGTTATATGTTAAGTGTGTAACAACTTTATTTGTATTATGAATATTGAAAACTTAATATATATCAAATATTATATTAATTTAATATAAATATTAAAAAGTTAATATAAGAATACTATATTACTCAAATATTAAATTTAATTTTACATGTATATGAATTTAATGATAAACCTCATGTGAATCTTATAAATAAATTGAATTCCAGTCAAACTCAATTGTTGTCGAACTTGAATTCAAGTCTGAACCTTGTGACATTGCCTACTAACCCTTTTTTATACTATTACTTTATCATTGATTTTATTTCCTTATTAATGCAATACTATGTTAGGATCTTTTAATGGTGCTTAATTAGTATAATATTTCACTTTGAAAGTTTATAATTATTTATTTATTTATTTTCTTTTAGCCATTGTTAATATTTTTAATTTTAATTTATTATTTATTAAAATTTTATAATATTAACCATTATGCATAAGATAAAGATTCAATTTATTTGGAAAAAACTATGACATTTATTTAATTAAAACTTATCTTGGTGACTCGATTAGGTAGATCAATAACATGGCAGGTTGTATGAGGAACACCCTCAATGCATGCATGCAAAACATGTTGGATCAGCACAATACCAAGGCAGGTCGTATGAGGACCACCCTCAACGCATTCATGCATAACACGACGGTGAAAATGAGGAAGGCAATTTGATGGGATCGATTTATCGTGTATCCTCTTGTACTTTAGATCATTAGGGGATGAGAATAGTATTGATGCCACCCCAAGTGAAGGAATGCTAGGACATTTATTTCATCCTAATAATTTACTCTGCAAAGCCGAAAATCGAGGCCCTCCGTCAATCTGTTCAAATTTTCGAAATGACTGAACATCTCACTGTTGTTAGCTCGGCAAGGTTTCTATTTCATATTGATTATATACTTTCTCAACTAGTTAATTGGTTGCTTAATAGTGGGATGTGCAAAGGAAACAATATCTTCAGATTTTTTGTAATTTTTCTGGGCGTTGGAGGACCAAGCCTTCCTAGCTTGGTCCCTTTATTTTCATTAACAGTGAACACTTATCAACATTTTTTCTTTGGTAATTCTTTTAGTAGGGGTGTTTCTCTCTCTTTTGCATCGACTCTTCCACTTACAACTTTGCCTTAGTAATTAAATATGGCTTCTTTTATTTTTCCTTCCTTTTCCTTTTGCAGGTTTCAAGTATGTCTATTCTAAGCTAAATATCATTTGCTTTTGCAGGTTTCAAGTATGTCAATTCTAAGCTAAATATTATTTTCTTCTGCCATTGTCTTTTATTCTCCACTCTCCATTTAGATTGTGTTCTCTCTAGGGATTTTCTTGTGTATTTTCTTATTACTTTTTTTTCCTTTCAGATTTTTGTGACAACCCCACTCAAGGTTCTCGTATGAGCTACATTAAAAAAATGATATAAATAATTGTATGTTTTGAAATATAAGAAAAAATGGAATAGAGTCATGGGACACTCATTTTAGAGCTTGGGATGGGGAATTAATTCTTGGGAGGTTATGGTTTCTTGTGAAAAGAAGAAACCTAAACGGCAGGACAACCATTAGAGGTTGGATGGTGCATGAAGTAAAGGGGATGGCTTCTGAAATTAAATGGGCCGAGAGAAAGTAGTCATGTACATGCTTGGTTGAGAAAATTACAACAAGCATTAGAGAACATAATTAATGAGGGCCTGTAATAGCAATAATACGACAATGAAATAGGAGACCCGAAATCCTCAGTGGAAGGATGGGAGATGCAGAAGAAAAGAATGGACGAGAGATCCAAGGTGAAGGGATTCGAATAGATGGAAGGAGAGTGTCTCCAACTCTGAGGAGGAGGCATTCGAACAAGTGAGGAAAGAAGAGACCTTTATTCCGCAGAGAAAGAAACAAATTGACTTCTATTCGAGAAGTAACCCAAGGAGGGATGAAAAACAAACCTGCAACAGAAGCTTTCGACAAGCTATGATGAAGAGAAGAGAAGTGGACAGGTTCTCTATCCCTAGAGTATGTGGGTTGAGTGTTAGACTCTGGAGCCATGTAATAGCTTGGGTTCCCTTAAGTCTGTGGGTTGAGATAGGATTCCTGGAACCTTGTAATAACTTTGGTCACTAGAGGCTATGGGCTGAGAAAAGAGGTCTTTGGATCCCTATAACAGCTTCGGTCCCTAGAGGCTATTGGTGGAATGAAATATCTAGAGCCCTGTAACAGCTTGGGATTCCATAGAGACTATGGGTTGAACTAGCTACTCTAGAGCCTTATAACATTTTGGGAGGAGACCATATTGAAGCTGAGACAAGGAAAATTCGATGATGGCTCCTAGTTACTTCCCTTACTAGTAGAGTGGTTTCTTGACTCCCTCCAAGAGGGTGAAACAATGTATATAGACAAAGGGGGTCAGGTTACACACCTCTTGACTCTCTATGTAGGAAAAAAGGAAGTCAAACAAATATAGGGATTGAGGTAGGAAGTCGTCTAGATTCCTTGACTAATATGACATCTTGATTGTGATCCTAGCAGCAATAATGCCCCCGAGACTATAGAATATGGCTCGGGGGTGACAATTGCAAGTTGCAATTGCTGAAAGCATCTAAGGTTGGGTGGAGAGTCATAGTCGTAGACTCATTTTCCCTACAAACTAAAATATAAGTATTTATGAATACTGCTTGCATATTAATGGATTACGTTACATTTCAATTTGGAATAGATATGGAAAAAATGACTACTACTATTGTGTTGATTTGTGTATTCTTATGGTGCAACTGTGAAATGATATTTCCATGATTTTTACGTTGTATATGTGTGTGTACATGTGTGTTATGCCTGCACTTAAAAGTAAGTAAGTAATAGCCTGAGTAATAGTAATCACCAAGTATTTAAATTTACAGAGTGGGAAATGAGCCCCATAATAGCAGAGCCTAAGCTAAAGAGAAGAGGCAGGTTCTTACTCTGAATAAAATACTTAAATATGTTAGAAAGAATAAAATAGATAAATCTAATGAACTAAATAATTTGATTTAGAAAAAACCTTGAAAAGCTAAAATAAGTGGGCTGAGAGACCCTTTCTAATAATGTAAAAATTTCATTGAAGACCCTTTGTGGGTCAGAGTCAGTTATTGAGTACTTTGGGGTAATTGCTTACAAGCTACTATGTTGACTGTCAAGAAGTATGTGAAGGATAGAGGGGTGTTCCTAGGGCCTAGCATGCCGAGTGGTCCTACTTCCATGCTCTTTTGGCATACTGGTACAAAATCCTCCATTCTTGTTGCAGGGATTTTTGCGATGAGAACCACAAGTGCCTAACAATAGCGAAATGTGTTAGATACCATGAGCGATATTGAAGAGCTACTAAGGGATTTTGTGAGGACTCTAGAACTATTGGCATGTATTAGGAGAGGTGAAAGTGTCCTATAATCTCATGCCAGGTCTCTAGAATATATAAGATGCACGAGCACCTTCACTACGATGCAAGGAATTCCCTACCCGAAGGTAGGGAAGGCCCACCGGGTAGGAAACCGTCAATGTAGCTACCACCCATGCTCGGAAGGGGTGTCGCCATAGAACATCTTAGTATGACCTGGACATAGTGGAAATAACTTAACGTAGAACTAGAGGTTGAATAGACCTTTGAGTTTAAGTCGTAGTCGACAAGACCAGCTTGAAGAAGTTTGCACAGTGAGATCACGTCTCCTGGGAGAGCGCATTGATCACTACTAAAGGCTTTGTATGGTGTAGAGGTGAAGTCCCTTTACTAAGCCATCAAAGGATGCTAAAGGAAGGATTTTGTTGCAGCTCAAGGGACTGAAACCCTGAATTTATAGGAATATTTGGATAGGCTTATCCCTTTGGATATCATAACCTTATGTGAGAAAAATCTTGATTGGAATGGTCTGACTCTCCTTCTGTGCTACTAGCTAGAAGAATACCAACATTGATTATCAGTGGGGTCCACGCAGCGAGACGGATAACATAGAGGTCAGAGGTCAGAACCAAAGTTTGGTGGTGGTATAAGTAAAGGGATATAGACCCCAACTTAATAAAAGGTCAGGAGGTAGGGTTATCTGCTAATGGGAAGATGCCCAATTCAAATGCCAAATCAACTAGGTTGAAGGTCGGGGTTTGGGAAGTTGGGTAAAAGGTAAGTCTCGAGCTCTAGGATGGTACGATCCTGACTAGGTTAGAGGTCAGGAAGTCGGGAATCAACAAGTGAGATGGCGATGTGAAGTAGGAGATGCATTTGTCCCAACCATCTTCTCATTCATTGAATTGAAGGGCCCATGGTGAACTGTTGCATGGAAGCATGTAAACTATGACCTCCATTCCATGTGCACAAGAAAGGGAAGGAAGGAAATGCAAAGAAGTTAATGCAAAGGATAAAAAAGGAAACTAAGGGTGTGACCCTCCTAATCCCGTTTCCATGACCAGACAATGGGAACTAGATTTTCTAATAACAACTTATTACCTAGTTAAAGTAAGCAGGTATGTTACGGAGTGGTATCAAAGCCCAGGTTCAAAGCTAGAGTGGATGGGCTTCGTAGTGAAAAACAAATGGAGGAAAGGATTGGGTTGAGTAAATATTTAATTTTAAAATGTGAACTAACTTACTAATCCCTGCTTTGTTGATAATATGACATTAACGGAACTTATCTGAGAATAATATTGTGGTCATATTGTTTATTTTTATGGTCATAAGACATATATATGTTGTATTTTTTATTATCATGATGAAGAGATTGAATTATTGGTGAATTTTGCTTATAAGTGTATTGATATGCTAACATAATTATTTTGTCGTGACATAAGACTCCATGGTAAATTAGGACCATGATTTTAAGTTATATATTTCTTTAAAATGTCTATAAATGTGTGTGAATAACAAAACATCACAAGCAACATTAGGAAAAACAAGTCACGGTGATGAGGACCGGAATGGTTGAATACAATTTTGATCAATCACAACATGGAATTGATAGGGTTACAACTAATGAAGAAGACAAACTAGTCGACCAAGGGGGAGGGAGTCATTCCCGAGATATATGAACACCTAAAGGATCGTAAGGGATGATGCGAGAAGTTTTAAGGATGATAATGAGAGTCTTGTAAGAGCCCGAGAAAGGAAACCAAAGATCAATGCAATTATCTTGAAAAGCCTCCCAGCTTGGCAAGGCAAAACGTAATCTGAGAGGAGGGTGAGTCATAGTGACCAAAAAATAATTCAAGAAACCGAAGAAAACACCAACAGAGTAGATGGTCGCAGGTCCAAGAAAAGGAAGAGGCAAGGAAGTGAGGACATTGTGCCAAGAGGTGAATTTTTCAGCCCTCCAAGAAAAGGGACCAACACATAGTTGTAGTACTCCAACACACCATCTAAATTGGTTGCCTAAAGGTATCACCATTCTCTTCATCACCATCACTCAATAAGCAAGGAAAAGGAGAAAGAGCATATTCTTGAGGAGTTTAAGAATTAAAGGGAACTTAAATTTGATGGGGATATGAATAAGGATGAGGATGCAGAATCGTGGTTGTTGGGAATGAAGAAATTTTTCAGAATACATGATTATTCCGTGAATATGAAGGCTAGGATTTCATGTACATATTTAAATGAAAAGTTGATATATGGTGGGAGGACTTGAAGAATGTTAGAACCATTACTGAGAAAGAACTAACATGGGAAGAGTTTGAAAATATTTTCAAAGAACAATACATGTATGAGCAATATTATGATAGAAAAACAAAATAGCTTTACGAAATCAAAATGGGTTAGTTAATTAATGATGAGCATGTCACCGAATTTTTCGAATTTTTCAGGTATTTACCATATCTCAAGGATGAGAAAGATTATATTTAGAGGTTTATCAATGGGCTTCCCATGTCATCAAAGATAAAATCAAAATTTTGGAACCTCAAACTCTAAAGGATGTTATTAATAAATTAGGACACTACTATGAGCAAGCAAAAAACATGCCTGAGATTAGGAGCAACTGGCAGGCAATGAAAAACATTGGATGCAATAATATTTGGCCTAAGAAAAAACTGTGTAGGAGGGAAATAAAGTACCTAACTCAAACACGACAATTTCAACAAAATCCCATTGTTGCTAACAAGAAAAATGATCAATAACCAACAACAGTAGAACCCAAGTTTGGAGGCTGAGAAACGCTCGAGTGCTCAAATTGTGGTGGGGACGACAGGAAAAGAGATTTCAGTGTAGATGATCTCTAATCCTATTTTAGTTCTTGCACTAGATGCAATGATTTCAGTGTAGATGATTTCTAATCCTATTTTAGTTCTTGCACGAAATGCATTGATTTCAGTGTAGATGGTTATTCCTAATCCTATTTGATTTCCTGCACTAGATGCATTGATTTTAGTGTAGATGTTGATTTCTAATGATATTTGATTACTTGCATTAGATGAATTAATTTCAATGTAGATGTTGATTTGTAATTATATTTGATTTCTTGCACTAGATGCATTGATTTCAATGTATATGATTTCTAAACCTATTTGATTACTTGCACTAAATACATTGATTTCAATGTAGATGGTGATTTGTAATCCTAATTGATTGATTGCACTAGATGCATTAATTTCAATGTAGATGTTGATTTCTAATTATATTTTATTGCTTGCACTAAATGCATTGATTTCAATGTGGATGATTTCTAATGCTATTTGATTACTTGCATTAGACGCATTGATTTCAGTGTAAATGTTTTATAATATTTATATGATTGTATTAGATCCATTGATTTTAGTGCAGATGTTGATTTATGATTTGATGTAATTCAATGTATGATGGTACATTAAATTTAAATTGATTGGATTAAATAGTGTGCATTGATTTGAGTGTAAGCACAACAAGTATTGACAATGTACATTGATTTTTGTTATGGTAATTCAACCTATTAATATTCGAGAGAAAAAGAGTGAAGGTATGATGTTTGCTACAACAACTCGAGCTAAACATTTAGATGGTTTATTATTTCAACTGTCATTTTGATATAATCAATATGAAAATATGAAAACAATAACAAGAGTGACAACAAGAATAGTACAAGAAAATAATTTGAGATTGATCACAATGAAGACTATTTGTTATTGACTACAATCTTATTATTCACATTTTATATCATTCAACACTATTACATTATCACTTTGCACTAGAAATTTTTAATTCATCATTTTTAACATTAAAGTTATTAACAATATTTATTTTTTCAACAAAATTAGGTAACTAAGAAAATTTAAAATTAAAATGACGACATAAATCTCAAACATATTTAGCATATTTAAAATGATTATATTAATATTAGATGTATTTACATATTATTGATAAAAATAATCATATGTTCTATAGATTTTCCTTGGCTATACACTACTGAAACTAGCCTAGATCCAGCTTAGATACATCTTAAGTTCGGATCTATCAAGCGTCCAAAGGGATTTAATTTTTAGTGGTGCAAACCTTTCCTCAAATTTTGCACTCAAAAAAGGGGTTTGCACCTCTAGATATTTGATCCCTCTCACCGCTTGATAGATCTGGAGTTAAGATGGATCTAAGTTGATTTGATCCTCAATAGTACCTACTTTTTCTAATTATTTATGTAACATGTATACTTTTTACATCTTTATTTAGTGAGATAATAATTAGATTTTCCTCTCAGCTTTAAGAAAAATAAAAGCATCTTAGAATGGACTATAATAGAATAAAATAAATGTCGTCAAGGATAATATTAGATTTTCCTCTCAGCTTTAAGAAAAAATAACGAACCAATGGAAAGTATTGGTTGCCTGGTTGCTAGTGATGGTACTTGCACATTAGGGCCGAGTTTTGGATGTTGACAATAGTATTTACATTTATGGCCAGAATGTTGTCCTCTTATCTTCGAAGCATTCAAGTGTACGAACAAAAAAGGAAGTATCGATTCATTGACTCTGAAGCATCATTTTTTTCTTAAATGTGAAAAAAATTATGCACTGTACAATACCATTGCCTTTCACTTGGGAAGGGCGTTGGAAACCCCAAAGACAAAACATGTGTATTGAAACAAAATGCTGCGCTTGACGATATTACAGATGACAAAAATACGAACTAAAAAACTACAAATCTTCTATTACGCAGCAAATTCATGTTCAGGGCAATCCATTATTCCACACACTATTGCAATCATTACAAAGTAACTTAGAAAATATATACATCACATATATGATCATGTACTGTCATATATTTCTTATACAGCGTTTTTTTCTTTTGAAAAAAAAACTTAGAAAATACATCACATATTCAAGCCGAAGGGCGGGGAGGGGCGGGGAGGGCAGAAGATGAGTGTGTAAGAGGCGGTGGAAGGAGGGCATATGGTGCCACTTTTGAAGGGGAACGCACGAGGACACGCCTTCTTAAATGCCTCGCTGAACGTTGGCGAACTCGCCAAATATCCATCGTAATGACCGTTGCACGCAGTAACGACGCTCCGTTTCTTCTTCTCTTGCAAATATTTCGGACACACAACATTCGCGTTGGCTCTGCACTCCATGGAATCACAGGGCTGACTGCTACTGATATTATTGGCGGCATAACTTGGAACCACCGACAATGGAAGATTGTATCCGCTCTCCAGCGTAACCGAATAAGTGTCAGGCTTGGCTACTCCTCCCAGAAGTTCGAACTCCGCTTTTGTGATTGCCGTGATATGATCTTCACTCTCGTCTTTGCACTGCAGCTTTCCTCCACAATCCCCGGAATCGCAGCCTCCGATCCCTTGGGAATTGAAGACACAACCAGTCCTCCCCCAAATGGATCCCGACCAGAATGGATCTGCCTTCCATGAATATGACTGTCCTGTTCCCACTTTCTTCATCTCAGGAGGAGGAACATTGGTTGACCCCACAGTCGCAGGCCACACCGGAAATGCGCAATTGTTCACCACCCTGATCGTCTTATAAGCCATAGGTGATTCTGTTGTTCAGAAAATATTAGTTAACAAAAGATGATAACATTATTACTGTATAGAATTGCCAGTAAGATAACAATTAAACTAGAGAATGAGAATTTTACGTGCAACGCACGAACAGAGAAAAGAAGTAAATGTGACAAGAAAAATGCTTTCCCATGCCGTCATTGTTAACTGGTGGCTGCTTCGACTTCCCAACATTTTGCGGACTAGTAGTAATAGCAGTCTCTATAACAACAAAAATGTAAATGCAGAGAGTTCCCTGAAGGCAAAGATGGACGGAGCGCTTCCTGCATCCGATTTTTGGTTGCTCTCAACTTCACAAGTCACCGAAATTCGAAGCTCTGCAAGAAAATAAATAGAGATGAGCGGCTAAAGAATAGGTAAGGCTGTCGCAGTTATAAGGCGTTGTCAGAGAAATGGCATGGCATGTGGCATAGCGTGTCCACTAGCGGTGCCTGTAATGGCTATCGTCCTCCGTAAGGGAAGGTAAGGCAATTAAAGGAACAGATGGTCAACAGACGGCACCACCTCCCAACGCATACAAAGGCGAGATTTCCGGGATTTCCCGAACAACAAAGAGAAAAGAAGGGTCGTGATTCTTTAATTATTCGTTACCCTAATTTTCATTTGATTTCCATGGAATCAGGGTTAGCAAGTCGCTGCGTTTGAAAAGCAAACCCTAGGTGGGTTAGCAAGTGGCCGACTTTAAACCCCTCTGAAATGTTGCTCTGTGTCAACACCATCCGGATTTGTGGCGAATATTATTGAGTGAAACGGGCTTGAGTGATTTCAATTCCCGAAAACAGATCCGGAAAAAAAAGCCGAAAGTAAAGGAATTGCTAGAAAGTGGAAAAGTTGCATTTTGTTCGAAGAATCTCGACACGACTGAACCTAAATTCCGCTTGGTCCACAACGTAACTGTTTAGCATTATATTTCAAGTCAAAAAAGTCCCCGTTCTATAATGTGTTTGAATTTTATACGCACTGAGTCATTCATGTTAAATACAATTTATATAAAAGAATTAATAATTTATATTGGATTATGGATAACACAGTTTTTTTTAGTTTTGATAAGTAGTATTGTTGGTTGAAGCCCGGCGTGTCATTGGCCTTATGCAGGGAGCCCGCCCTGTCATTGGCCTTATGCAGGGGCTCTATGTTATCAGATATGGGTTTCATTTTCTTTGGATTCATCAATATGTAACACTCCAAATTTTTTATTTTTTTATAAACTATTCCAATGCTTACACATTAATGGTTTCCTTGACACTTGGTCCTCAAGACATCTTTATTGTGGGTATAGGGATCCGGTTACATTTTAACTTTAATTAAAACGACCATGGTTAACATGTTTTCCCTATGAATCTCTCCACCCCTAATATCTACTATACCTTTATATCCTTATCATAAAAGTACCCCTGTAATCTTATATGACATTATACTCACATTTCTATTTAGGAAATCTAACCATCACTACACCCTTTTGTTTATGGTGTAATTGAATACATTTCAGCCAATGAAATGATATAGCTTTATTACAAGTAATTATGATGGAATATATATACTATTACCTTAGTCATTCCTCAACCATTAACGTAAGGGTTCTGCCACATATCAATTTCGGATTTAATTTCCTACCACACTAGTCATTTGAATTCATAACCCTGACCCACTTGTTGACTTGTCTCACCCATGGACTCTGATGTAGCACATTCACGTGGCCTCACATGGCCCTCTCGCATTTTTCGAGAAGACACCTGTACAATGGAGATCATTCGAGGGAGATCAACGGTTGTAATTTGTTGTGGAAACCCTAACGAGTTTATCCTAGGTTCCTCTACCTCATTTCACATTTGGCTGTTTGGGCTTGCGACCATCTAGTTCTCTGGTTTTTGGCCGTCTGGTTCTATGGTTTTTGATCTCCATGGCAGGGTTTTCTAAAGGGTTTGTCTCTTCAACTCTTCGTCATTGTCATGGTTAGAACTCTACCTCAACATTTCGACTTGTAAAACAATATTGCAGAGGTGTTGTGTGTGCTTTTCACCACTGGTTATGTGAGAAATGGCTTTAACTTGGCACAACAAAGGGTTTTGCTTCCAACCTCTAACTAATAAGCAATTTCATGATTTTTTTTTTGCTTGATTCAATGTTATCTCCATTATCTTTTTTATTGGTAACACTTTTCATATGACATTTTGCAGCTTGGTTACACATTGCAAAGAAGTCTCACAGAGGTTCGACCTTATTCATCGTCGACCCATCACATAATGGATCATCCCTAACTTTTTATTTATCACTGCATTTTTGTTTATAATTTTCGAGCTCTTTGTGTTACACGGTATTCGGAGGACCATTTCAGTGACTTCTCTGTATTGTCATACCTTGCCAAAAGTGTCATTGCATCCCTTGGCATGTCACGAACATTTCCTCTGTAGATCATTCCTAAAGCGGGCTCTCAAAAACATATGATTTTGGGTCGGCGCTGGTAGGCAGTTATGGCCTCGTGCCCATAAATAAATTAACACAGGGCCTTGTGCCCATTGACGCTTTGTCTTAGTGGAATACCCGCGCCGAGCTATTTTTGGAAAGTTTTTTAAAATAGAAACAAAGTTTCCATGACGAACCACTTCGTGAGCAGAGTCATCATGGTTTGTTCGACTGAATAACGTCGAAGTCCTTCCTTTGGCTTCTTGTTTCCTATAATTGAGCAAATCCCCAAAGGATAGGACCTCTCTTCCCCCTTATGAGGGATCCCAAACCACTTCCTCCTCTCCTATAAATACATCCTTCTCACATGGTTTCAAGTAGTTGAACACTCCTTACTATAGGTGGTGTGAAGAAGAATGCAGAGAGGAATACATTATCGAGAGAGAGTTTAGGCACATTGCCTCACCAAGTCTGATTCCTGATGAATGTTTGAGATGCGCTTGACTGGACCCGTCGAAGGAGGATGCAACGTCAAGGCATTAAGGTTGTAAACTTATTTTCTCTGTCATTAATACATGACTGGTTTTTTGGTTCCAATTTTTTGTTCGAGCATATGCAACATGTTTGATTCTCCTTGACCAATCGAATAGTTGTGAATGAAAATATGTTTTCGTATGCTGTTACAGTTCACTTGGTCCTTTTGCAGGTACATGGGCATCACCACTGAAAGACCGCGACGTGTGAAGACAAATATCAGCGGATCATTGCTGCAAATGACAACAAAAACATCGGACAAAGGAAGGCCATCTATCCTAACTCGTTTTCATTTATAAGCTAGGAGTCTCAAATTCCAGCTTGTTCCCTTGTTGCTAGACCCACTCCAGGGCTAGAGGGATTGCATTTATCCGCAAAGGGGATTTACCTACACAACAAGTTGGTAACCATACTGGGGATCAATGTGTTTGTCGACTCTCGTTGTTTCTCTAGCATTGGGTTGTCTTTTCGACTTTAGTTCTTTTATTATTTTTCTGCTTTGTTTTGCTTGTTTGATTTTTTTCAACCATCACATTCAGTCTCAGAGTGCCAATTTTGACCTCTGCTCATTGGCTTTTTCTTTTTTACATGGCTTTATGGCTTGGCTCTGTTGTTCCTTAAACAATCACGCCAATTGGCACTTGTTTCCTTTTTCACAGATGCTTAGAATCCTGTAGGTTAAAATTTAGCCTTTTTCCTGAGTTTTGTCAGTTTCTCTTGCCTCTGGGTTGGATTTTCATATTTCAATTGGTCTACTGGAATTTCTTTGACTCTCTTTTCTCATTTGTCCCTCATCTAATCAGTGGAGTTTGTCATCCTAGGGTTTCTATGTGCCTCATGCTACTTGTTCGACTACCTCCTCACTGAACCTTTCGAGTTGAGTTTGATTCAGCTTGGTCTTTATCGTTTCAGTTTGTTGAATGATTGTTTTAGCTTTTCTTTCGGTTCTACATGTCATTGGGTTGTGGAATGATCATCTTCGCATTCATTTAACTCTCCATCTATCACCTTGAGCATAAATTACATTACTCACTGAATCGGTTTGAAAGCCCTCTTTTGCTTGAAGGAGTGGATATTTTTTTTGAGTGTTTTTGATGCCCTTGTTGAATTGATCTCTTTGCTTTAGATCGCTTCATTTTGAATTTCTCAAAACTAATGTCTATTTTGTCATTTATTGTAGTAGTTCATTTTGCTTTTCATTCATTTAAAAGGCCAAAATTTGCATTCTTTCTCTTAGTTTGAAAATGAAAATGTTCTTTTACATTAGTAGCTTTTAGTGAACAAGGAAAGAGCTTTTTGTTTTCTTCTTTGGTTGTCTTAGATGCATTAGGGAAATTTCTTCTTATAGTCGATTGATTACTGCTTCGTTATGATCTGGTATCCCTCTCTTAGTTAGCATTCATCGAATTGGAATGATTTTATTTCGTATATAGTTGTGCATTAAGAATTCAAGATTACATTCGGTAAGGCCTTACAATTGCAACATTAATTCAAGATCAACTTTGAAATGAATTCAATCAACCTAAGGAAGCATTGAAACCTAACACACACATTTAGAGGTCTAGGCTAGTGACGTGTTCCAATGTCATTAAGCCTAGTAGTTGTCGTTCGCCATCTGGGATTAGACAACACTAGCACGGACTTGTGCTCCCCATACCGTCGAGTATATAAAGGGAGACCCTCATAGGTTGAAATAATTTATCCATAAGAAGTCGAGTCAGCTGCCTTATAACCGTGATAAACTGAACACAACATTCAGGGAGATTGCCTGCACGTACGTTAAGTCCTTGGTCATTTCTATTTAGTTTGATCACCAAGGTGTATATTGTAGTTCACAGAAACTTGGTACACCCTCTTGCTTAGTTTTCGTGAGTAGTCATTTTGGTCTTTTCATGACTCTCTAAAATTGAAAATATCATCAAGAACTTTTTCTTTCACGCTTGTTCAACCTGAAAGTGACTAGAGTCACATTTTACCTATTTCTTGACTCTTAAAATATGAAAATGCATAGTTTTATTTCAATGTCATAAAATCAATTGCCTACGATCACACGCCCATTAAAGATATTTTCTTGGATTTTTCTTAAGTAATTCCTTAGTATTTGGTATTTGAAGCCTCAAATTGGTCATCTCGATTCTCTCCTGTTTTTTAGACAAAGTCACAGCAGCGGAACCACCAGTTTCGTCATCCCCTTCATCAACTCGAGGTGAAGATCCTTCTCTTGAAGTTTCTTCGGGGGCACCCTGGCCTACTAGGCCTCTTGATTACTGGTGTGCTCTTATTTCTAGTATCTTACCCCTTGCTACTTGATCTCCTCTTGAGGAGCCATTTGGTACCAATTGGAAACCTCAGGACACTTGGGCTAGTTTTGGAAATGAGGAAGAGTTTTCTCCGCTTACTTCGGAACCATATTTACTTGCCAATGCTTTACTTGCCACTGCTCGTCACCTTTTCGATGATACAATGGCTTCATCCGACATGGATTCTTCGAGTCCCATCAGTAGTGAAGAGATTAATGTTTCTACAGGAGAACATCAACTCCCTCTGGAGAATTTTCCTTATGTCTCAAGTCAACCATCCTCACAGTCGATACGTTGCATCAATGTATCAGAAGCTGACATGTTCATGTACATCGACTCCCTCAGGAAGCTTGTTTGTCACTATATCAGGGGCATCATCCTCAACTCCCCTGACGTCAACAATTTTTACCTCTGTCCCTGTCTGTGTCACTTCATCTGTGTTGGTGTTCAGGTAGGGATGATTTATCCATGCTAATCCGACATTAATCTTATCAATCTAGGAGTGTATCCTTTCAAGAAAATGTGCAAGGTATATGCAGGAACAAACACATAATCCGTTCAATCGAGGGTTTACAGTTAAAACTCAAAAAAATTCCATGAAGTAAATTTAATGCAGAACATTCAACAATCTTAATCAGCGAAAAATAAAAATAACAACCATAGCACAACAAAAATTAATCCACACATATACACAGACGCAACACCTGATCAGAAGAGCGGGCCCAACTCTATGATCAGGGCTGCGTTAATTACGAAATGCTTTGGAACAATAAAACCAGATGTATTTTATTTATATACAAAATGTGATTACAGTCTTCTCTTCGGAACCCCGAATTATAGGAACGATGTCCATTTTATACACAGTACAAGGGAATAACAAATTTCCTGAAACATGATAACCGCGTGTTAAAAAATGGACTCTAGTTGAAACGGCATGAACAAAAAATATTTTGAATGGAGCAAAGGTCAAGAATAGGCCCAGGGAGTCATGGTCCAGCTGCGCACTCTCCCTTTGGCTAGCCGTTACCGATTCTTGTTGCGATCTGCTGGAGCGAGGGTTCCTATCTTTCAATTTGTAGCCAAACACAAACCTTAGTGCCGCAATTAGGTAAAACCCCACGATTGTACTTCATTAATCAAAATATCCCAATTGGACAAGTCAGGCATATTTACCTTGGGAGTTTATCATGGAAAATGTGGGTAAATTAAGAAAAAAGGGTCAAAAAGGATAACAAAAGTGGGCAAAGAAATAGTCGAATTCGGTGCCCAACATCTCCCCCCAGCTAGCCTTCTGCATGCCCTCATGTAACCCGCCCCCCCCCCTGCAGATCTGGGTTCTACAACTTGTAAGCTTCATGAAGCCCGACAATATCATACTCCAGAGTCATCTCTATCCCTAGAACTTTAAACCCATCTAAAAGGATGACCTCCTTCCACTAGTGTGTCGGAACGTTATATGTGGGAGTATATACTTCTGCCAGCAGCCAAAGAACAGGATATTGAAATCGAAGCCCCATCCATCGGGTTCCACAAATTTGGATACATGCCACGTATCTTAGTACTCGAGTGAGTACTCGTACAAAATTAGGTGCCCCAAAAGGCTCCCTGCTTCTGACAGCTGTTGGTGACATCATCCATCTCCTTTGACAAGCATCCAAAGCTTCCTTCTGGAAAACCGTTATTTGGTTGACACAAAGGTCAAGACACCACCTTTGTGTCCTCAACAATCTGGCTTTGTTTTCATCAAACTTCAAAAAAGCATAGTGTTTGTTAAAGATGGTGTCTGACCTTTCATGCTCTACCCTTATTATAAATGGCTTAGTGACTTAGTGAGGAAACAGTCGTGATCACTCCGACTACAGAAGCTACAAGGGAAATGGCGGTAGAAGCAAGGACTAAGGCTCTGCTCCTGTTAATACCTGTGGAGTGGCCTCTGTGCCAATTACTCCGTCTGTCTGGTCAACTGGCTTCGCGGACTGGGCTGGTTCTTATGGAGCAGCCTCAGCCGAAGTGCTAGTAGGATTTTCTTCAACTTCAATTGATTTGGCTTCCATTTGTAAAGCCGACTCCTCTTCACACTCCTCGGTCTCCATATCCATTTCCTCAGGCTCCTCCTGATCAACATAATTGTCCTCTTCATCTCCCTGCATGGTCTCATCCTCTTCTTCATCCTCTTGCATAATTTCCGGTTCCTCTGCCCTAACAGTTATGGCAGCTTCAGTTTCTTCCTCAATGGAGTTTCAAAACCACTCCCACGAAATTGGAATCTTGTCAATGGCATTCAACACTAACAATCGCACCAGCCCATGGTGGGAAAGGACCGCCAACAGCTGCCACGCCTCTAGAGCCGAGTTCGCCATCAAATTCAAGCTTCTTAAAAGAAAATAAGGTATGTTCATTGAAAAGGCTTCCGCTTGGGGAAACCGCAAGTGCGCCAGTATACGCAGATGGTATTTAAAGACAATGGAATATCTCCCTTCTTAGGTTATATATTTGATCACAGCCTCTGAAACTTCACTCCATGGCCACAACAATGACATTCTATTGTACCCTCGGCCCTTCTGCATGATGCTCTCCCCGGCTTGGAGAAAAGGTTCGGGGAATTTCAGAAGAGGGGTTCTTCTAGAAAACTAGTGTTCACCTCCCTATGGCAGTTCGCTGACCTCTGCAATCATTTCCTTTGTAACTGGAATTTCAAGTCTGCGAACCCGAGAAACTCCTTCCTCCAGGTTCAATGAAAATTCCAGTGTAATTTCCTCATCCCATCCATTCATTCTATCCAAGTAGACGTCCCAACCTGCATTTACGAATACCTTCCATACTTCCCGATTACGTCGGATCCTTGTTGAATCATCGGGCTCATGGCGCACAGATCAACCACCCATTGCTACGAAGGTGGAAGTGGAACGATGACTACAATCAGCTGGCAGGGGGAAGGGTGACAGGCTCTAAACTCTTAGTAACTGTAACAACGTCATGGCCATTTCCAAATATAATGGATAAAACAGTACTGGTAAGTTTGAAATTAATTGACATATTGCAGTGGTATTGTTAGATATTCTTGGTTTTAATACAAAATGTTTATAAGGTGACTGATATGACTCTTGTGTGTACAAGTACACATCCCAACTCAACAGTATAATTACAAGGTACTTAAGGTGATTAAATTTGATTTAGTAATATTCATGTGTCATAAGTACCTCTATTAAGTACGATGTAAGTAATTATGACGGTACCCTCCCCCCAACTTAAAGTGACAGCCGTCCTCGGCACGCTTTGACTATCCTTTCGGAATATTTAATTAAATCCGTAAAAATCGGTAGATACGTACCTGCAGACTTACCTTAAGGTGGAGTAACAACAAAAATGTTTGTCATGAATAGTGAGTAATAGCAAGAGTGAGTAACGGCAGTGACAGAGTAACAACAGTTATGAAGTAAAGATAGTTGCGGAGTAACAACAGTTATGGAGTAACAACAACTATGGAATAATAGCAGCTACGGAGTAACAACATCGACGATGTAACAACATCAGCGCTGTAGCAACAGCTTTGGAGTAGCAGCAACTACGGAGTAACAACATTGACGGTGTAACAACAACTTCAGAGTAACAGCAACAGTAGTGTAGCATCAATTTCAGAGTAACAATAACAACAGTGTAGAAGCAACTTCAGAGTAATAGCAACAACGGTGTAGCAGCAACTTCGGAGTAACAGCAACAGCAGTGTAGCAGAAAATTCGAAGTAACAATAATAGCAGTGTAGCAGCAACTTCAGAGTAACAACAACAACAGTATAGCTTTCCTCCTGTCCATAAATCTTTTATTATTCCTGCATAACACAAACAAGTGAGAAATAACCACATTTTTTACTTCTTCTTTTTTCCTTCTTTTTTTTTTTTTTTAATGGGGAGTGAGAGTGTCTTTTGTTGCAATAATCATTAAATTAGCTGAATGTGAAAGGTTTTTAACAAAGGCATCTTTAGAGGCTAGACGATGATATAATTTTAGATGGTGTCCATTTACTACAAATGTAGTCTGATTCTCATCAATTGTAATTAATCTAACAGTTCCATTATCGAACACCGCATCCACTTGATATGGTCCCATCCAACGAGTATAAATTTTTCCTTTGAAGTCCTTAAATCTTGATTCATACAGTAACGCCCAATCCCCTTCATAAAACACCTTAGTTTTAATAAATTTGTCATGCCATTTCATCCTCTGCTGTTGAACAATAGTAGTTCTTTGGACAGCTGCTGATCGGATCTCCTCTAACTCATTCAGCTGTTCCATTCGGTGCTTCTGTGCTTCTGATAAATCCAAGCATACTTCCAGAGCTGTTCTGAGTGTGCTAATTTCAAATTCTAGTGGAAACAGAGGAGATTTCCCATAGACCATTTGAAATGGGGAAAATCCTGTTGTATTCCGCCATCTTGTCCTATAGGCCCATAAAGCTTCTGGACGTTTCTGTGCCCAATCCCGGTGATGACTTGCTACTGTCTTTGTCAAGATATTTTCCAATACCTTGTTTGTACTCTCTACTTGCCCATTCGCCTATGGATGATATGGGGTTGTTATTCTGTGTTTGACCCCATACTTCTGCATCAATTTCTCTATCATATGAAATTTGAACTGTGATCCTCCATCTGATACAATTTCTCTTGGAGTCCCATACCTAGAAAAGATCTCTTCAAAAAGGAAGTCTGACACTACTTTCTCTGTTTCCCTCGTGACTGCTCTAGCTTCCACCCATTTGGTTACATAATCAGTACAAACTAGGATGTAAGATTTTTTATGAGAAGGTGGGTTAAAGGGGCCAACAAAATAAATGGCCCATCTTTCAAATGGTTCAAGTACTATCTGGGGTTGAAGAGGCATTTCATCTGCTTTCCCAGGTTTTCCCATCCTTTGACAGCTATCACACCTTCAAATATAGTCCCGAGCATCACGAAAAATGGAGGGCCAATAGTATCCCATCTGCAGCACTTTATGACCTGTCCATTTTTCTGCAAAATGTCCTCCACAGGGTCCATCATGTGTAGCCTTTAGGATCTCATAGATATCATCTCTTGCCACGCAATGCCGAATCTGCTGATCAATCCCTGTATGGAAAAGATATCCTGCCATCCATGAATAGCGGGCACTCTTATGAATGATCTTCCTCTGCTCCTTATAAGATAAGTGACGGGGCACTTCACCTGTAGCAAGATAATCAGCAATATCTACATACCACAGAGTATTAGTAGATACTGCAAAAATATGTTCATCTAGGAAATTATCATCAACTGGTGTCTTCTTACCATCATGTTCTAAACTAGATAAGAAATCTGCAACCACATTGTCCTTCCCTGGTTTATCTACTATGGTAATATCAAATTCCTGTAGTAGCAACAGCCATCGTGTAACATGACCAGGGGTAACAGATTTGTTCATTAAATACTTGATGGCAGCATGATCAGTGTGCACAAAGGTAGAATACCCAGTAATATAATGTCGGAACTTGTTGATGGCGTAGACAATAGCAAGGAACTCTTTCTCAGTCACCGTGTAGTTTAATTCAGCCGGAGCCAGATTTTTACTAACATAGTAGACTGCATAAGGAACTTTATCTTCTTGCTTTCCTAATACTGCACCAATTGCTATTTGAGAAGCATCTGTGTGAATATGGAAAGGTAACGCCTAGTATGGTCCTCTAAGAACCGCAACACTACAGACTAATTCTTTAATCTTTGCGAAGGCTACCTCACAATCCTCTATCCCCACAAATTCTGAATATTTTGTCAGTAATTGAAATAATGGATGGGCTACTTTTGCAAAATTTTCCATAAAGCGCCTATAATAACCAGCATACCCAATAAAACTACGTACCTGTGTGGGAATTTTAGGTGTTGGAAAGTGCAAAATTACCTTTACCTTTGCTAGGTCCATCTTGATTCCTTCAGCTAAAAGCAAATGTCCCACAACAATTCCTTGTTCCATCATCATGTGACACTTTACTATACTCAGGGAAACACGCGCTTGTATACACCTTTCAAGAAATTCTTCTAAATTTTTCAGCCCCTCCGAGAATGAGTCCCCATATGGAGTGAAGTCATCCATATAAATTTCAACACCATCATCTATTAAATTAGAGAAGATTCCCAAGATTTCCCTCTGAAATGTTGCAGGGGAATTACATAGGCCAAAAGGAAGGACCCGATATGAAAATATTCCCCAAGGACATGTGAAAGTGGTCTTTGTTTGGTCAATTTAGTGTGTCCTAAATTGCTAACATAAATTATCAACCAGGGATTCGTAAGCTGACGAAGTGTGGCGCACTATATGTGCAAGATAACCTATCTCTTACTTTTTGTCGTTTTTAGATTTTTATTGATCTTGGTTGGTTTCCTAATGTGAGATGGAAATTCTAAAAGACAAGTATGGTTATGAATATTCAAGGCAATGATGTCATTTATAATGATTTACCAAACTTCAAACTTCAAAAGGATTTTGAAACATACAATGACAAAATTAAAAGGAAATGAAAATGTGTCACTATTCTAATTAAACAAACAATGAACTATTGATCATGAAAACCATTATCCTTGCTGCTATCTAAACACAAAAGAAACTGTACTCAAAGAAAAGATTGCAAGTAAAGTAAAACTAAAATCAAATTACATCAACTCATATTCCGACCCCTCACCATTAGTCCAGCTATGGCTTTCGGAGGTAACCATAAACAACTTGAGCAATCTGATATCTAATTTGCAGAAAAAGAAACTAATATCAAACTACACACTCATACTTCAATCCCTCACCATCAGTCCAGCTGTGGCTTTCGGAGGTAACTGAAAATGACATGAGCAATTTAATATATCTAACTTACAGAAAGTAAACTAATATCAAACTACACATTCATACTTCAATCCCTCACCATCAGTCCAGCTGTGGCTTTCGGAGGTAACTGAAAATGACATGAGCAATTTAATATATCTAACTTGCAGAAAGTAAACTAATATCACACTACACACTCATACTTCAATCCCTCACCATCAGTCCAGCTGTGGCTTTCGGAGGTAACTGAAAATGACATGAGCAATTTAATATATCTAACTTGCAGAAAGTAAACTAATATCAAACTACACACTCATACTTCAATCCCTCACCATCAGTCCAGCTGTGGCTTTTGGAGGTAACTGAAAATGACATGAGCAATTTAATATATCTAAATCTAACTACTGAAGCAAATGTGCAAGACTGAAATAAACAAAGCAATACCGGAATTAAACAAAAACTAAGAAAATAAATAAATTAACAGCAGAACAATATTGATTCCATGTCATTAGTCAAAAGATATGCAAATGCCTGGGCTGCCATGAAAAATTATGCTAAAAGCTATGATTTCAGAAAACAATCTAAGTAAGGAAATATGACAAAACAGAATTGAAAGCAACTTATCTAGAAAACATGTAAAAGCCTCCTTGGATAGCAGGGGCCCTCTACTACCAATTTGGTGAAGTCCTTCAGCTCCTTAAAGTTGTAATCAAAACAACATCAAAGAACTGAATTTCTCTATTAAAAAAAACTCAGAAATCTACATCCCATTTCATCTTGAACTTAGTTACAAATCTACTTCCTCATTACTTCCTCATTACCTATGATAGGAGAAAGCTTCTCCTATTTATACAAAATATGAGGAGTCATCTCATTAATGGGAGTCCATGAATCTCTCCCTCCATCTCTAGAGTTACAATCAAAATATGAAATGATAAGACATGTCTTTCTAGAGTTTCAACACAACTTGAAGAATGAGACACATATCCTCTTAGAGTTTCAATACAACAAGGAAGTGAGACACATATCCTCTTGATCCCATAATCTTCTCCAACCAAATTCGAATTTGGCTTTAGAGTGCCACATAAGGGTCTTCTAGAAGTCTCATTTTGACCTACACATGTCACAAAACTCATAACACATATATAGATATATGAAACTATGTTAATTTTCTAGTTTCTAATCATAAATTCACTTACAATACATAAAATAAATAACTTTGAAAAACAAGGATCCTAACCCATATATTTATGAAAATGGTTACTTGATGTAGGGTTTTAGGTCAAATGGCTATGAAATAAGAGCTAAATGGTTATGACATAATGGAAATATGTATGAATATGGAGAACATTTTTGAGACTCAACATACCCCACAACTGAAGTTGTTGCATGTCCTCATGCAACCATTGCAATGATTCATTTGTCCATGAGTTGATCTTTTATGAGTTTTGACTCATATAGATTCATTCCAAACTTTGCTTCTTGATATTTTCCTTTTTGGCAAAGTATAATACATTTGATTGCAAACATTTTTTTTTTTTTTCAATGGTTGGTTCTTGTGTGACAACCATTTTTTTTTTTTTGAAGCATTGGTTCTTGTGTGACAACCATTTTTTTTTTTTTGAAGCATTGGTTCTTGTGTAACAATGCTTTATTTTCTTTGTTTCATCAAAGTTTATGAAAACATTTAGAATAAATTATTTCATCAATGAATTGATCATTTGCAAGGCATATAATCTTTTGGATCATGTTGCAACAATAGTTGGTTGGGAAGTATATGTGTATGGAAATGAAAAATGAAAATGTGTGATAGTGTATGACATGTGGATATGAAATGATGTCCCTTCCCCCCAACTAAAGATATGACAATGTGAAAAAGGGAGTGAGAAATTTTTCCAAAGTTACAATTTTAGCATTCTAATGAATTACATGACTAAAAATTAGAAAACAACATACCTTCACTTACCTTAAATGTGGATGAGTTGTGTATGTGTGGTGGCTGTAAAATTCTGATCATATTCTTCGTCAAGTGGCTGAACAAGAGGAGTCATGGATAAAGAGATGAGATGACTTTTTATTGCTTCTACTAAAACTTGCTGAATCTGATCCAAAATGCTGAAAATAATAGTCTTCATGTCTTCAAAACTCATTGGCATAATTCCTACTATGTGAAAAGATGTTTTGATGTCGAACATAGTAGGAAATTGTTGAATTAGTGGCCATTAATGGATGCCACTAGTCAACACGAGAACTCTCACCATTGATGACAATGAGAGTCAAGATGCCCAAACACATCTTGCTAGGTACGAATGATTTTGTCGATGTCGAGTCACCTAGAAGATCTGACGAACAAGGGACATTAATGTATTCCCATTGTTTGTCAGCATGAGAACTTGCCATTAAGGCATGCAAGCCTCAAGGTGTTTTTACAAAGAACTTAGACTCAAAGGACTATGGACTCAATAATTTGCATTGAAGCATGGCTTATTTGCGGAATGAAAACGACAAAAAATGGAAAATGAAAATGAAAGATGGCAATGGAGAGTAGAAATGGAAAATGGGCAATAAACATGTGAATGAGAAATGGCAATGGGCAATAAGCATGTGAATGAGCCTCTTGCTTTTATTTGTGGTTATGAATGGACAAAAAGAAATGGAAAGTGGATGTGAATGTAAATGGAAAATATGAAGTGAAATGAGGTGAATGGTTTATTATGAGGTATGGATGTGATGGAGACAACAGTATCTGAAAGTTTTACAAGTGTTTGGATCTGATTTTGCATCAGCATATTTCCTCCTTTTTGTTGCTGATCATCCTCTTATGAAACAAATTGGTCTCTTAGAGAGACACCATTCTCTTGTAATCATTTGTCTTTCCTCCTGGAACCTGCAAAAAAAACTAATACTTCTTCTGCAATGGAATGTAAGATTATCAAAGAAGAGAGGTGATCAATCTCTCTAGTTATGATATTTACACACAAAACTTAAGAGTTTGTATTAATGAAACAAGTTCTCAAAGGAAAAATCAAAAGAATTTATACCTGTTTTGGAATTAGTGCCTCAAGTTGAATGTAGCTTCTTTTCAGCAATTTATTTCATTATTTTCCATTTCAAACTCTAATGATAGATTTCTCATCGTATAGATCTTGTTGAGACCTTTCAAATGATACTTGAATCATCAAAATCTGATTTTGTATGAGAAAGTTAGGCTGATTTGAACAATGAGGTTTTTCAGCTGCGGAATTGGGGAACAACGGCGGAATTGGACTTTAGCTGCGGAATGTCGACGGTTTCTATAGCTAAAAATCTTGAATAAAAAGTTAGCAATTCATCCTTCATCATCAGTCCAAAATTAATCAATACCTTCAGAAAAGTGAGCAAATAACTTATTCATTTCATTGATTCAATTTTTTTTATTTTTATTTTTTTAACAACAAAAGAGAAATGCAATTTTTTTTTTTTTAAATAACAAAATTGAAAAAGAAAAATGTAATTTTTTTTTTTTTTTAAATGATTTGTTAATAAAATTATATATATATATTTTCAAAAATTTAAAAATATACATACATATTTTAGTAAACAAAACAATTTTAATTGTTTATTTTTTATTTTTTATTTTTTTTTCGTTAAACAAATTGTGGAAACTATCATATTGATTAAATATCAGTTGAAGTGAACAATTCTCATGCCCAAACCTGCATGCACATAATGCTGTTTATCCTCACCTTTCACATAATAAAAAGATATTTCTATTGGCACATATTCCTGTCTCAATAAATGAACACAATAACTCCAAGGTCTCATCTTGAAATGCATTTGTATGCTCATGAGCAGTGGATATAGTGATACCTAAGTGATCTCCATAATCGGATAAATAAGATGCTCATTGAGTCTGGGCACAATTGCACCACTACAGTTCAATGCAAGTATGGCACTTCCAGCCATTACGAATTCAACAAATGCGATATGATCTCCAAACAGTCTCAGGCGAATCATAATCATCTGGAATCCATGTTGCTCAAGGTTGATAGAATTTGTATTCAACTTGGATTCTTCTTCCTGGAGATCAGGAAACCGAATTATGGCTGAAATCAAGCAAAGTGCCGTTCAAACTCTCCACTGTGCAAACAGAAAACCGTTTTTCCTCACGCAGCACGTAAAAATGGCCTTCAAAGAACCGAGAAATTCTCCCAGATCGCCACGAATTTTGTAAAACATTTTCCGGGTTATATAATTGACCATGTTGGCGGAAAAACCCATGTCGTGGATTTTCAAAATTAATCCTCAATCATTCATAAAATGCGTTTCAAATTGACGTGTCAAATAGAATTGCGTTTTTCTGGGAATGAAATACGACTTCTGGTTTGCTGATTGCCATATGTAAAGAGTGTTATTATCTTGAGCATTCTTCAGTTCAGTCAAGGCACGTCTTTTTCCTCTTTGAAAATTTTGTCAATTTCAATCCCTTGTTCTCTTATATGTGGCCATCTTATGAATCTGAAGGAGCGTTTGGTGATGGTAGGCGGCATTGGCAAGGCTGACAGGCTTGGTATAATAAAAGGAATTGGCATTTGGGAACTTGACAGGTTTGAATGGCGAGAGATTGCACGAAGGCCTCACAAATTCTTTCAAGGATTTGGGGAATTTGATGATGTTTCCAGCAGTGGTACTGATGAGCTTATTCAGAGCTATGGTGCTTCTGCATTGCTTATTTTTGACACAAATCAGAGATCATGGAAATGGTCTCAGAAATGCCTTGTCACGAAGAGGTTTCCTCTTCAGCTCTTCACGGGATTTTGCTTTGAGCCCAGGCTCGTCTAGTTCGTCCTTGCAGTGGGACTACGAATAGTTTGTTTTTTTTTTTCAATTTTTTTTTTTAATTTGTTTTTGTTAATAAAACTATATGTTATATTTTTAAAAATTAAAAATACACATATATATTTTACTAAGCAAAATGTTTTTTTTTTTTATTTTTTTATTTGTTTTGTTAATAAAATTACACATGTTATATTTTGAAAAATTAAAAATATACATATGTAATTTACTAAACAAAACAATTTATTGATTTTTTTTTTTTTTAAATGATTTGTTATTAAAATTATATATATATTTTCAATAAAAAATATACATATATATCTTAGTAACAAAACAATTTAATTTTTTTTTTTTTTTTTAATTGATTTTTTTAATAAAATTATGTATGTTATATTTTCAAAAATTTAAAAATACACATATATATTCATTAAACAAAACAATTTATTGAAATCAAAGTTTTTCATGAAAACAAATTTTTTTTTTAAATTGTTGAATCAATTGAAATGATGAAGTTTTATTTTGTCTCCTTTTTTTTTTTTTCTTTTTCACATAACAATTCTTCTTCTGGTCCTCCAGATCACACAAAGTGCAGGAGGAGAGCATACTCAAGAATTATTATTATTTTTTTTTTTTACATAACAATCATTTTTCTGATCCTCCAGATCACACAAAGTGCAGGAGGAGAGCATACTCAAGAATTATTATTATTTTTTTTTAGATGTAAGAAATAAGGCTACCTAGTTACACTTCCCCGGCAACGGCGCCAAAATTTTTGGTCAATTTAGTGTGTCCTAAATTGCTAACATAAATTATCAACCAGGGATTCGTAAGCTGACGAAGTGTGGCACACTATATGTGCAAGATAACCTATCTCTTACTTTTTGTCGTTTTTAGATTTTTATTGGTCTTGGTTGGTTTCCTAATGTGAGATGGAAATTCTAAAAGACAAGTATGGTTATGAATATTCAAGACAATGATGTCCTTTATAATGATTTACCAAGCTTCAAACTTCAAAAGGATTTTGAAACATACAATGACAAAATTGAAAGGAAATGAAAATGTGTCACTATTCTAATTAAACAAACAATAACTATTGATCATGAAAACCATTATCCTTGCTGCTGTCTAAACACAAAAGAAACTGTACTCAAAGAAAAGATTGCAAGTAAAGTAAAACTAAAATCAAATTACATCAACTCATATTCTGACCCCTCACCATTAGTCTAGCTATGGCTTTCGGAGGTAATCATAAACAAATTGAGCAATCTGATATCTAATTTATAGAAAAAGAAACTAATATCAAACTACACACTCATACTTCAATCCCTCACCATCAGTCCAGCTGTGGCTTTCGGAGGTAACTGAAAATGACATGAGTAATTTAATATATCTAACTTGCAGAAAGTAAACTAATATCAAACTACACACTCATACTTCAATCCCTCACCATCAGTCCAGCTGTGGCTTTCGGAGGTAACTGAAAATGACATGAGAAATTTAATATATCTAATTTGCAGAAAGTAAACTAATATCAAACTACACACTCATACTTCAATCCCTCACCATCAGTCCAGCTGTGGCTTTCGGAGGTAACTGAAAATGACATGAGCAATTTAATATATCTAACTTGCAGAATGTAAACTAATATCAAACTACACACTCATACTTCAATCCCTCACCATCAGTCCAGCTGTGGCTTTCGGAGGTAACTGAAAATGACATGAACAATTTAATATATCTAAATCTAACTACTGAAACAAATGTGCAAGACTGAAATAAACAAAGCAGTACTGGAATTAAACAAAAACTAAGAAAAATAAATTAGCAGCAGAACAATATTGATTCCATGTCATTAGTCATTATAAAACTATGTGCAAATGCCCAAGCTGCCATGAAAAATTATGCTAAAAGCTATGATTTCAGAAAGCAATCTAAGTAAGGAAATATGACAAAACAGAATTGAAAGCAACTTATTTACAAAACATGTAAAAGCCTCCTTGGATAGCAGGGGCCCTCTGCTACCAATTTGGTGAAGTCCTTCAGCTCCTTAAAGTTGTAATCAAAACAGCATCAAAGAACTGAATTTCTCTATTAAAAAGAACTCACAAATATACATCCCATTCCATCTTGAACTTAGTTACAAATCTACTTCCTCATTACTTCATCATTACCTATGATAGGAGAAAGCTTCTCCTATTTATACAAAATATGAGGAGTCATCTCATTAATGGGAGTCCATGAATCTCTCCCTCCGTCTCTAGAGTTACAATCAAAATATGAAATGATAAGACACATGTCTTTCTAGAGTTTCAACACAACTTGAGGAATGAGACACATATCCTCTTAGAGTTTCAATACAACAAGGAAGTGAGACACATATTCTCTTGATCCCATAATCTTCTCCAACCAAATTCGAATTTGGCCTTAGAGTGCCACATAAGGGTCTTCTAGAAGTCTCCTTGACCTACACATGTCACAAAACTCATAACATATATATAGATATATGAAACTATGTTAATTTTCTAGTTTCTAATCATAAATTCACTTAAAATACATAAAATAAATAACTTTGGAAAACAAGGATCCTAACCCATATATTTATGAAAATGGTTACTTGATGTAGGGTTTTAGGTCAAATGGCTATGAAATAAGAGCTAAATGGTTATGACATAATGGAAATATGTATGAATATGGAGAACACTTTTGAGACTCAATAGTCTTGTCCTGATCCTCAAGAGCAATTTGGATTTGGTTGTATCCACTAAACCCATCCAGAAATGAGAAAAATTTCTTACCAGCCAATGTGTCTAAAACTTGATCAATAAATGGCAGAGGGAAATGATACTTTTGCATTGCCTTATTTAACTCTCGGTAGTCCACGTAGATTCGCCACATACCATTTTTCGTAGGAACCATTACTAGTGGTGAAACCCATTGGTTGTCTGAGATAGGGTAGATAAAAACTACATCCAGTAATTTCTGAAGCTCTTCTTTCACAATGTTTTTTAATGACGGGTTCATCCTTCTCTGAGGTTGTCGTATAGGACGACAATCTTCTTTTATGTATATATGATGGGTGCACAAATTATCAGGGATCCCC
Organism: Pinus albicaulis; assembly: GCA_034641835.2. Classification (NCBI taxonomy): domain Eukaryota; kingdom Viridiplantae; phylum Streptophyta; class Pinopsida; order Pinales; family Pinaceae; genus Pinus; species Pinus albicaulis. The sequence goes on along the minus strand of CM076576.1, from coordinate 909,279,065 downwards.
TTCATGTCTGAGTAATCCCAGGCAAAAGCTTGCTTATACTTCTGAAGAACATCTATCAGTTGCTTCCTCTGGGACTCTGATAGACCTGGATCGATATTCAGGGTTTTCCCTGGTTCTATCTCCACTTGGACACTTTCATGAGGTGCATCAAAATATTCTTCTAATTCTTCTGCTATCTCAATATATTCCTGAGTCTCAGAGCTTAAAATAGATTCTAAGACTTGTTGATTCGATCCTGAAATGGAACAAGGATCGCTCATAAAGGAAGTGATCACATCATCTTCTGATTCCATCTTCAACTGAAGGGTATGCCCGATAGTAAGGATCAGTCTCACCTCTTCCTCTTCTTCTTCTTCTTCGACCTCCACCATAGATACAACCTTCTTGCTGGCTGCTGACTTCTTGGATGCATCTGGTTCTGCTGGTGGGTATAGCACCAAATTCTTGGTGTTATGGCCATTAGAAATGACCATATTTCCTGATCGACATCCAATATAAGCATCTGCAGTAGCCAACCATGGCCTCCCCAAAATAAAAGGGTGGCCTCCCACTAAAGACTATGTATGCAGCACCAGGAAATCGACAGGGTAATTCCATGCATCTACTAAAATTTTCACGTCCTCCAACTTCCCCATAGGCTTGACTGTGGACCTATCCGCCAATTCCAACACTGTAGGTGTATACTTCAAATTCTGAAGGCCTAATGTATGCATGTTTTTAGTAGTGATGACATTGATGGCAACGCCCAGGTATACCAGTACGTTTGGAATCTCCACCCCATTAATCTGTACTGTCAGAACTGGGTTCCCTGGGTCTCCATATTTCACTGGTGTTGATTTCCCCATCATGAAGTCCGATAGTTTTCCCATAACAAGTATAGTGAGGGGGTCCTTATTTTTATTTGTAGGTTTCTTCAAACAAAACTCCCTAAGAGTATTTGCATAAATTGGCACATCTTTCATAGCTTGTAACAAGGGAATTTTAACAAATAAATTCTGAAATTCTCCTAATAAGTCAAATTCAGCTTGTGGGCTTGGTTTACTTACAATCAGTCTCTCTGGGTAGGCTAGTTCAGATTGAGGTTGTTTTACAGGAGGAACCTTAACAGTTTGTTTTGGTTCTCTATTGGTTGGTTGTGCAGCTGTTAAATGATGACCGAAGGAAGTTGGACATTAAGTGTCTGGCCAGACCGCAAATTCATTTCATACAGATCTGCCGTAGAAATGTTATACGAAGGCAGGTTAAGAACATCATCTTGGTGAGCTCCTTTATTATTGGGGTTAGGATTAGGCTGCATTGGAAGCTGAGGATGGACAAGTTGGTTACCAGGAGGCATAGTGGAGGGTAATTGGAGTTGTTGTGGTATCTGTTGCTGTGGCATCTGCTGAGGGAACTACCCTATAGAGGGTCCTCACTAGGTTGGAGCCCATGATGAGCTCATACTAGCCTAAGTGTTCCATTTCTGCCATAGTGGGTGTTAGTATTTCGACCACCAATGGGAAGGGTACCATCATAATGACTGATGGCATACTTAATAGAGGTAATTATGACACATGAATATTACTAAATCAAATTTAATAACATTAAGTACCTTGTAATTATACCGTTGAGTTGGGATGCGTACTTGTACGCATAAGAGTCATATCAGTCACCTTGTAAATATTTTGTATTAAAACCAAGAATATCTAACAGTACCATTGCAATCTGTCAATTAATTTCAAACATACAAGCACTATTTTATCCATTATATTTGGAAATGGCCATGATGTTGTTACAGTTACTAATAGTTCGGAGCCTGTCACCCTTCCCCCTGCTAGCTGACTATAGTCATCGTGCCGCTTCCACCTTCGCAGCAATGGGTGGTCGATCTGTGCGCTATGAGCCTGATGATTCAACAAGGATTCGACACAATCAAGAAGTATGGCAAGTATTCGTAAATGCAGGTTGGGACGTCTACCTGGATAGACTGAATGGCTAGGATGAGGAAATTACACTAGAATTTGCATTGAACCTGGAGGAGGGAGTTTCTCGGGTTCGCGGAATTGAAATTCTAGTTACATAGGAAACGATTGCAAAGGTCAGCGGACTGCCACAAGGAGGTGAACGCTATTTTTCCAGAAGAACCCCTCTTCCGGAATCCCCCAAAGCTTTTCTCCAAGCTAGGGAGAGCATCGTGCAGAAGGGCTGAGGGTATGATAGAATGTCATTTCTGCAGCCATGGAGTGAAGTTGCAGAGGTTGTGATCAGATATATAACCTATGGAGGGAGATATTCCACTATCTTTAAATACCCTCTGCGTATACTGGCACACCTGCGGTTTCCCCAAGCGGAAGCCTTTTCAATGAACGTACCTTATTTTATTTTAAGAAGCTTGAATTTGATGGCGAACTCGGCTCGAGAGGCGCGACAGGTGTTGGAATTCCTTTCCCACCAAGGGCTAGAGTGGTTTTTAGTGTTGAATTCCATTGACAGGATTCCAATTCCGTGGGAGTGGTTCTGAAACTCCACTGAGCAAGAAATTGAAGCTACCATAACTGTAAGGGTAGAGGAACCAGAAATTATGCAAGAGGATGAAGGAAAGGATGAGACCGTGCAAGGAGATGAAGAGGACGATTATGTTGATCAGGAGGAGCCTGAGGAAATGGAGATGGATACTGAGGAGTGTGAAGAGGAGTCGGCTTTACAAATGCAATCCAAATCAATTGAAGTTGCAGAAAATCCTACTGGCACTTCGGCTGAGGCTGCTACACAAGAACCAACCCATTCCAGGAAGCGAGTTGACTAGACAGACAGAGTAATTGGCATAGAGGCCACTCCAAATGGATCCCCTATTAATATGGAACCTGTGGAGGAAACAGTTGTGACCACTCTGACTACAAAAGCTACAAGGGAAATGGTGGGAGAAGCAAGGAGTGAGGCCGACGCTGCTCCACAAGAACCAGTGTCAACCTCAGAACCGAATGGAGAAAATTTGTTCCAGTTTCCTATCTTTTTTCCTAAGGGGGCGCGGGTAACCCGTTCTCCACAGCAAAGAGAAGAAGAAAATGTTGCCATCCCTATGGCTTCAAATCTGAAACGAAGGTTGCAACTGGAAGAGACCCCAGCAAGCACATCAGCAGAAGGGTATCTTACTGGGGCACCATTGTTTGAGGAAATGTGCCTGATGAAGGAACGACCATTGGTGGAGAGGAGGGACCGAGCGGAGCAGTCCTAATGAATACACCAATGGCGCATGAAGGCATAAAAAGAGTGAAACAAGAAAGATTGGAAGAAGGACAGGCGACATAGATTGGACCGACTGTCGACCCGATAGAGATAGTTCTCGAGGGATCCACCTCCAGCTGTTGAAGCTGAGAGGATACAAGTTAAGCAAGAGGAAGTAGAATTGGGCGGGCTGTGAAGACCCCCTATCAAGAAAAGATATCAGCATCAGTTCAAGGAAACCATGCGGTTGAAAATGGAAGTGAGGATTTTGAGGAGAAAAGTGTAAAAGATGCAAAAGTAGATAAATAAGTATAGACGGCGAGCCAAGAGACCCAAGGTTGATAGGGTCGAAGCGGAAACCGATACAGAACCAATAGAAAATTTTTTCGAGGCCAGAGAATATACCCTAATGGCCGAGATACAAACATGGAATAATATTGCGGCCCCATAGTAGAAGGAGATCAAAAGAACGGAAGAAAAAGCCTCCACAACCATTTTTGGGTATGTAGAGTGCATGGATATCATGAGGTTGAGGCATGCAAAGCAGCAGCTCAAAATGGAGCAGCTGGAAAAGCAAGTGGCCGAGCTGAAGAATGATAAAGAACAAATGTTCAACTTGGTACAAGAGGTGATGGCATGTCGCCCCCCTGCTTTTTGCTATTCTTTATTTTTACATGAACGTTTCATTTTATTTTGCATGGAGAGAATCAAATATGAGATTAGTTATGAGATCAAGGATGGTGTACAATTCCTCCAGATCATGAGGAATCATGATGTACCCACTCAACATCTAATGTCTGAATTTTATTTGCATGGATATTTGTTACGATTGGATAGAGACTTTAACTAGGTCCCATATGTGGGGGACATTCAATTGAGGGCCCTCACATCTTATGCTCTCAATCAAATTCATTGGTGGAAGGCTTGTGACACTTTTGAGTCTAACCAAGTCACTAAGCCATTTATAATAAGGGCAGAGCATGAAAGGTCAGATACCATGTTTAACAAACACTATGCCTTTTTGAAGTTTGAGGAAAACAAAGCCAGAATGTTGAGGACACAAAGGTGGTTTCTTGACCTTTGTTTCAACCAAATAATTGTTTTCCAGAAGGAAGCTTTGGATACTTGTCAGAGGAGATGGATGATGTCACCAACGGCTGTCAGAAGCAGGGAGCCTTTTGGGGCACCTAATTTTGCACGAGTACTCACTCGAGTACCAAGATACGTGGCATGTATCCAAACGTGTGGAACCCGTTGGATGGGGCTTCAATTTCAATATCCTATTCTTTGGCTACCGACAGAAGTCTATACTCCTACATATAACATTCCGGTAGACTGGTGGAAAGAGGTCCTTCTTTCAGATGGGTTTAAAGTTCTAAGGACATAGATAACTCTGGAGTATGACATTGCCGGGCTTCATGAAGCTCACAGGTTGTAGAACCCAGATCCCCGGAAACGGCGCCAAAATGTTGGTGTTCAGGTCGGGATGATTTATCCACCCTAATTCTACATTAATCTTATCAATCTGGGAGCATATCCTTTTAGGGCAACGTGAAAGTTATATGCAGGAACAAACACATAATCCATTCAACCAAGGGTTTATAGTTAAAACTCGGAACATTGCCATGAAGTAAATTTAATGCAGAACATTCAACAATCTTAATCAGCGACAAATAAAAATAACAACCATAGCACAACAGAAATTAATCCACACATATACACAGACGCAACACCTGATAAAAAGAGTGGGCCCAGCTCTTTGATCAAGGCTATGTTGATTATGAAATTAATGGAACAGTAAAATCAGATGTATTTTATTGATATACAAAATGTGATTACAGTCTTAACTTCGGAACCCTGAATTACAGCAACAATGTCCATTTTATACACAGTACAAGGGAATAACAGATTTCCCTGAAACATGATAAACGCGTGTTCAGAAATGGACTGTGGTTGAAACAACAAAAACAACAGATATTCTGGATGGAGCAAAGGCCGAGAATAGGCCGAGGGAGTCGTGGTCCAGCTGCACACTCTCCCTTTGGCTAGCCGTTACCGATTCTTGTTGCGATCTGCTGGAGCAAGGGTTCCTATCTTTCAATCTGTAGCCAAACACAAACCTTAGTGCCGCAATTAGGCAAAACCCTGCGATTTTACTTGATTAATCAAATAATACCAATTGGACAAGTTAGGGGTATTTACCTCAAGAGTTTGTCATGGAAAATGTGGGTAAATTAAGCAAAAAGGGTTAAAAAGGATAACAAAAGTGGGCAAAGAAATAGCCGAATTTGGTGCCCAACAATCTGCACTAGTTTTTAGTAAAAATCAGTCATTTTCATCATATTTTGTTGTTCGTACGTAAATTTTTATCTCTCCCATGATACCCGTTAGGCCAGCCGTGAGTGGATCACAGCCTCATGTTTCGGGAATCCAACCTACTAGTAGTGCACCCATCTCTTCTAATTTGATTCCTGATGGTTTCACATACGAACAACACATGTTGGCCCTTTAGTAGTAGAATTACACCCCTCGGGGTTCGCAATAGCCACAAGCTCATGCTAATCCTCCGCATCATTATGACGAGTACGAAAATCCCGTCTATTTGCCTCTGATTGACTCCAATTAGTTCACATACCTACCGGAACAAACGTATGGTCCATAAGGACAACCATTATCGGGACAACCTTCGGTCCAAGAGGGAAAACCCTATTGTCCATAGGGACAACCTTATGGTCCACAAGGACAACCCTTTCAGGGACAACCTTCGGTCCAACAAGGACAACCCTATGGTCCTACTGGTAAACCTTATGTTCAATAGGGAGTATCTTATATTCCTTAGGGGAAGATATATCCATCACAGGGAAAAAATGTTGTGCAATAGCAACGGCCTTGCATTCATCAAGGCCCAAATTTTGTACAAGAAGGTCAAACCTCTATTGCTTAACCAGTTCAACCTAGTCTTCAGGGGAAACCTAGCTCATCCAAACCATCCGGCCAACCTCTTCCAAAAGGGTAACCCGGTGGCTCTTTGAATCCAGGCCAACCTACACCCCAGGGACATCCTGTCCAACCCCAACATCCAAGCCAACCTGCACTATAGGGGAATCCCATTCAACCGCAGCATCTGGGTCAACCTGCACCCCAAGGACAACCCATGTAGCCTCAAGGCATTGTTTACATTCCTCCAGGTCAATCTCAGGTAGTGTACATTGTGCCCCATGTCACTGCTTATATCCCTCAAGGTCAATCTCAAATGGTATATAATGTGCCTCATGACACTGCTTACATTCCACAAAAAAATCCATATGTTTCTTAGACAGGACCTCAATGATATGCTCAAAATCAATATCCTAGTCCACAAACAGTGTATGGGAAGAATTATCAGGCTTATAACCCCTATGGACAAAATCCTCCAGAACATAACATATGGGGGTATAATTTCTCTCAACTTGGTTGGAATCCCAATAATGGTATTTATCAAAGGCCCGCAATGCCTTTTAATCTGAAATTTCATTTTCTCGCTATGCTGGAACTACTCGATGTATCAAAGTTTAAAAACAATCCTATCCTTCATAATCCATGTTGACCTCTAGTTCCGACTAAAACACCTAGAGATTGTCCCAAATTTGAGGGCAAGTCCAGAGAAGACTCCCAAGTGAATGTTATGACATACCATCTTCGGTGCTCCCCTAAATCTTGGGGGGAAGATTCCATTCGACTCCGTCTTTTCCAAAGGACTCTCACTGGTGCCGTTGCTAATTGGTACATTGAACTCTCCCGTGAAATCTTCCAATATTTCAACTCTCTAGCCATGGAATTTCTCACGGAGTTTCAACTACCAGTTCATTATGAAACTGGGATGCACCTCCTCACATTCTTGAAACAAGATTGAGTTACCCATATCTCTCATCATATTCATGAATGGAGGTGACATCGTCGTTTGATCAAGTTTGAGATTCCTGATCAACTTCTAACTGATTGGTTCACTACCCCTTTTGTTGCTCTAATTGCTAAGGACATTTCTATGGGGGCATGTGTTACTAAGGAACAAGCCATTTCTCGTTCTCAGTACCTTGATATCGTGTACTCTCAATCCGACACATTGTATGAAATCTTGCCTAATGCCCCACTACCTGGAACTTCCAAAGCACCGACAACACCATCCGTAGACGGCATCATAGGTTCTGTGTCCCAGACTTCTCAGAAGTCTTCTCCAAATCCTGGGAAGAAAAAATCTACTCCTTCCTCTGATAGTGCTTCTCATCCACCTCCTAATTCTGGTAAAACTGTGGAAGTGAATGTCGTCCAATCCAATATGGCAGATAAAACTTCCAAGGGTAAGAATAAGGGTAAAGGTAAGGCCAAAGTCGATACCTCGAAATAGGATTCTGCGAAAACTAATGTTGATGATGGTTCAAAACGAAAACTGAAGTACCCTTGTCTAATTTGTGACGAAGAGCATTACACCAAGGATTGTCCATGACAGGCCGAGGTGAGTCGATTGCTCAAGGGTGCCCAAGGCACTCCAGCTGTTATTAAATAACCATTCCCATCACAAAAAAATCAGTTGGTGGAGCAACCTAAGTCCCCCTCCCCATTTGGCTCACAGGTTTTCATGATGAACGGTCCTACATTCGTCTCTATTGCTACCTGATTGAAAGATTATACCGAACAAAGTCAAGAAGTAGGGAAGGAAATCGTTGATGATATTCCTCCCCTACCTAATTTTGGTCCTCTTCATATCGAAAGGCCCAGTACTGAGCCCATTTTACAGCCACCTTCTAAAGGTGTACTCCAAAAGTCTTCCTACAACCCTAACGCCTATGCTGCTCAGCATTACAGTATTGTTGAGGATTTGGCTCAGGTGCCATATGCTATGTATGCATTGGAAGTACTTCAGAGTTGTCTATCATAACAGAAGGCTTTGTTATCTGCCATCAGAGGGATTGACCCTACCGATTCTAGCCTTATCACTTTCGATTTGGAATATTTTGTCCCATGTCTCCCTCACTAGCTTGCACTGATAATTAAAATTGGGATTACGGAAATAATATCCACCGATCAGTCGTGGATGAGGGTGCATCTACGTGCTTCATGTCTTCCTCTTGCTGGAAAGCCATTGGTTCTCCAACCCTCAGTCAATCTCCAAATGCTTTAGAAGCTTTTGACGGAAGAGAATCTCACCCTCTTGGTGTTCTCGCTAGTTTACCTATTACGTTAGAAGGGAAAACGATCAATGTTGAGGTTGAATTCATTGACGCCAAGCTCAATTACAATATTCTCCTCGATCACAGTTGGAATCATGCCATTCTATGCATCCCTTCCACTCTCTTTCATGTTCTTTGATTCCCGCACGAAGGAAAGATCATCACTGTCGATTAGTTGACCTTTTTCACTTCCTCGTCTTCTGAGAGAAATGTATCATATGTAGATCGTATTCTTATGCCTTATGAGAGCATAGGATTGGGTATTTTCAAAGATTTGGTCCTCATGGGCCTTTTTTCTCTTCCTCCACCAACACTACTTAGGATAACATGATCTCCAGATCTTCTGATCCGTGGATCATCCCTTCGCCCTAGCAGATTGATTCGTTTGGTGACTCGATGCTATTAAGCCTAATAGAAATTTACTATTTTGAACTTATTTTGGCTTCGGCTCCTCCTCCTACCGATTATACTCTTTTGAGTGTGTCTCCTGACACGTATTCTGAATCCCCTTGGCTCGGCACTTTGGATTCGCCTGATCCCTTACACAATATATTTCCCTCTAATGAGGCCATCGTGGAAAATATGTCTCTTGAGGATTCTCCTTGGGATGATAGTCATCATAATTCCTCTTTCATGCCTGGCCTTGGGGCCATGTCTACTTGTCTTGAGAAGTTCTCTACCCAAGCTCCCTCCCATCCACTTCAAACGTGCATCCTGAGACATGAAGTCTTTGCGGAAGGTAACTTGGGAACCATTACGCAAATGATGCCTATTGAAATCTCCGTTTAACCAGGGGTTTTCGAGAACATCCATATTGGGGTGATCTGTTCTCCTGATGAGATTGAGGTCTATAATAGTCTCTTCTGTGAGTTTCACGACATTTTCACTTGGTCTTACGAAGAAATTCCTGGAATTGATCTAAGTATTGTGGTGCATGAGATTCCTACTTATCCTGGTGCGAAGCCTATTTGCCAACGTCTTCATCCCATGAACCCTAGAAAGGCAATCACTATTAAGGGTGAATTTGAAAAACTTATTAAAGTTGGCTTCATTTACCTGATTCCCTTGACAAAATGGGTTTCTAATATTGTTTCTATGGATAAAAAGTAGGCTACTATTTGTGTATGTGTAGATTACCGAGATATCAACCGCGCTTTCCCTAAGGATAGTTATCCCACTCCTTTTATTGATCAGATCATTGATGAATGTGATGGGAGTGACATATTTTCCCTTATGGATGGGTCTTCTGGGTACAACTAGATCAATATTCTTCTGGTCGATCAAAAAAATACCGCCTTTATCTGTCCTTGGGGTACCTTCACCTACAAGAAGCTTCCTTTTGGTATTAAGAATGTTGGGGCTACATTTCAAAGAGCAATGTCATACGCTTTCCGTGATATAAAGTGCATTGTTCAACCTTATCTAGATGACCTTTTAGCTCATTCTGCTAACCATAAATACCACCCAGATCATATCCGTCAAATATTTCTTCATTATAGAGGCTATAACATTCGGTTAATTCGCATAAGTGTGTCTTATGCATCGATTCCCGTAGAATCTCAGGGTTTATCATCTTTAAAGATGGAATTCGTCTCGATCCCCTCAAAGTTGAAGCTATTGTCAATCTCATGTCCCCTTCCTCTTTACATCAGTTGTAGATTCTGCAAGGGAAAGGTAATTTCTTGTGCCATTTTATACCTAACTATGCTAAAGTGGCCAAAGGCTTCACGCGACTACTTAAGAAAGGCATCCCGTTCCTCTGAGATGAGATCACCCAAAAATCATTCGATGCACTGAAGACATTTCTTATAAATTCTCCTCTATTGCGTCCTCCCAATTATCATTGTGACTACGCCCTCTATTTGGTTGCCGTGTTTAGCACTATTACCATGGTTCTGGTGCAAGATGACAATGATGGTGATGAGCACGTCATTTACTCTTTTAGCTACAATCTTCTCGATGCCGAAACACGTTACGCACATGTCGAGAAATTGTCATTGGCTATTGTTCAAGTCGTCCAAATTTTTCGCCATTACATTATACTGTGCACAGTAACCGTGATTTCTGATTGCAACCCCCATGACCTACATATTGACTCGTCAATTGCTAGGGGGGAAATACTCAAAGTGGATTTTTATCCTCCAAGAGTTCGATTTGGAGTTTACTACCACCAAATCGAATAAATCATTGGTTTTTACATATTTGATTTGCTCTCTCCCTTTTGATTCTGCTTCAACTGGTTCCAAAGAACACGTTCCAGATGATACCCTTTTTCTTATTAGCATCCTCAATCCTTGGTATGGTGATATCATCGTATATCTTCAGACTTCTACCTTCCAATATGAGTTGACGAAGGATGCTCGTCGATGCATCTACCATCATTCGCAACCTTATCGCATAGTCAGAGATACTCTCTACCACATCGGAGCCGATTCTATTCTTTGTAGGTGTTTGAATCTCGAGGAGGCTGAAAAAGTCCTTAATTATTGCAACTCTGATGCTTGTGGAGATCACATGTATGGATGTGCTACTACATAGAATATTCTTCATGTTGGATATTTTTGGCCTACCATCTTTAAAGACGGCATTGTTGTTATCCACAAGTGTCACAATTGCTAGATTTACCAGTGCAAGATGCCTATGCCACCTGCTCACCTCCATCCTGTCATTACCGTTGGTCCCTTTTCCGAGTGGGGAATCGATTTTATGATGTGTAACCCTCACTCGGCTAGTGGGCATGCTTATATTATCATAGCCATTGACTACACCAAATGGGCCGAACCAATCCCTACACTTATAGCTGACTGTAAGATAACAACACAATTTCTGTTCAATCATGTCATTACCAAGTTTGGTGTCCCTCAAGCCATTGTTACCAATCATGGTTCCCATTTTCATCATTACATGATGCCTTATTTGACTTCCAAGTTGGGTCTGTGTCATGACAGCTCAACGCTGTAGTACCCTCGGGCTAATGGCCAGGTTGAAGCTGTGAACAAGGTTCTAGTCACTATGCTTCAGCATACGATTGGGATGCACAAATCCAACTGGAATCTCATGCTTTTTTCAGCTCTTTGGGCTTACCGAACCTCGCTGAGGGATGCAGCTATATTCACTCCATTCAAGCTTGTCTATGATCTAGAAGCTACCCTTATGATTGAATGCGAAATCCCTTCTCTCAAAATAGCTATTGAATTGCTGCCTAATACTTCACTAGAAGAAGAGTGTCTTCTCTATTTAGAGAGGCTTGATGAAACTCGCCACTTTGCTACTCTTGTCATAGAAGCACAAAAAAAGCGTGTCAAAGCTCATTTTGATCAGTTAGTTTCCCCTCATTCCTTTATAGAATGAGACCTCGTCCTCTTGTATGACCAAGCTCATGATACCTTGGGGGAGGAAAATTTGAATCCATGTGGCATGGGCCCTATATCGTTAAGCACGTTTTATAGAACAAGGCTTATGAGCTAATTGATTATGAAGGTTATCCTTTGGATCAACCCAGAAATGGGTTGTATCTCAAAAAATACTATGCATGAGTCTCTCATGCATGTTTCTTTTGTACATACGTTTTTTTTTCATTTTTGTCCATTTTCTGGCTTGGTGTGCTTTGAGAGTAATTTTTCCTGCTTATTATGTTGTTTCTTACTATGCAGATGTCTGTCACTCCTTATGTTGGTTTCGCGGATGGTGCTTCTCGCATTACCCAGAACCTGTCTTCTGCAACCTAGGTGATTTATAATCCTGATGGTGACTTGATTGACCTTCAAGGTATTTGTCTAGGTCAAACCACAAACATTGTCGTTGAATATAGTGTTGTCTTTGAACTCTTGACCAAGGCCATTGCTCTTGACATTTGTGCATTAATTGTTAACCTAGACTACCAACTTGTTGTTGTTCAGCTTAATGGGCATTACCTTGTTAGAAATCCTCAAATATTAAGGTTGTATTTTTGTGTTTGTTTATTAGAAATGAATTTTGATTACATCACACATCAGCATATTCCTAGACGAATGAATGTGTTAACTGATATAGTAGCCAATATTGTATTATATAGACATTTGCGTAATTTGTCAAACATCATCATCACAGAATAAGATTCATATAGGAAAATAGGCATATACATACATACATACATACATACATACATACATACATACATATATATATATATATATACATATCTATATATATATATATATATATATATATATATATATATATATATATATATAGATATATTGAGTGTTTTCATCCATGTGCATCATAAGTTCAAAAAATATGTATGTTTTGGTTACATCTTGAGACATCATGTCTCTAAAAAATAAGCATAAATAAAAGCCTAGGCATCTAATTGGCATGATGCTCATGGTAGCATGTCACTGCACGCACAAACCACCTCAATAAGCGGTGAACACGGTTAGACACCCCCGCTGGGTGGCTCTGGTATGCTCGAGCAACATTGTCAAATCTCGCATAATCTGGGATTCTACTGGTGGGTCCCTCCAAGTTGCATATGATTTCATCCTCCTCACTGTCCTCACCATGAGGGGCCACATAAAAATCACGAGGAATCCTACATGCTATTGGAGACAGTCCTGTAGGCCTTTCCAAGCCAACATCTGCAAATACATGGATTAACATCAGAACATATATCATCAAAAAATTCATAATACTCGTCAAAATCCAAAAATGAGTCTTACCCAATGCTTCATCTCAATCCTCTCCTATTGGGAGTGGTAGATCTAGATCACCCGTAAAGTCCATGTCAGAATAGGGCCAGTCCTCGAGGACAATCAATTGTTGACGGAGCCAGTCAAAGAATTCTGGTCTCCATGACATTTGTTGGCCGCTCCCTGATCTGGGCATTAAAGCTACCCAATGAAACATCCGTGGCTCTTGGGATGGTGGTGTTGGAACTATCACTTCCTAACATTGAAAGATTGGTAATCATTCCAGGATGAATGGTACCAAGATGGACCCTTAGCCGAACTATTTCAACTTGCCATTATTGTATTTTGTTAATTTGCGTTTCATATTGATTGTTACCGTCTCTGCCCAGTTATAAAGATTTGGGGCCATACAATCTACAGAAAGAAGTATTTGTTTTTTTATGGCTTCATGCAGAGCTTGAGATCCAACAGCTGGCATGATGGTATATAGTGCTACTTTTTGTGCCAAATCGGGAATGGTTTGGATATCCACCTTCCCGCTCTTTGATCATTTCGTTGCCCCTTGGCATAGCCTGTCTATGACCATGCTCATGTTTTCCATCGTCGGCCAGGTACTAGTCAGGATTGGTACTGCCCCCCTCCGTGATAATCGAGTTATGAAGTATACATTTGAGACCTAAATCTCTAGCTCTTGATCGTGAATTATGAATCTTTCCAGATCAATGTCCCATACACTGATCTAGTATTGTAGTAACTTCGATTGAGCTCGGAGACATGGTGCCATGAGGAATTTTAGAATCCCACAGTCCCTGAGAACATCCATGCATATTACATTTCCCATGGCTTCTTCACCTTCATCCCCATGTTCTCTTTCCTTCCATTCGATCACCATTTTTTTTTCACACCTACAAATTCATCAATGTAGCCATCATTAGTTAAATTATTTACTATTTAAAGGTTTAAAACATGTCTGTTAGTTGAATTTACAACCAAAATTCACAGTCGCAGTTGGAAAGACATTTAAAAAGAGTCACGCGCCCCCCCCCGTTTGAATTCAAGGCGAGCTGGTGCAAGCCCATGCACGGAACCCACGCTGACCGTCACACCCTAAATTGAACAAAAAACCCCCACAAATCTGAAAAAATGAAATGCGGGAAATGAAAAATAAATCAAAATGTAGGTAAGGTTATGAGCTCTCACCTAAAAGAGATGGATACACGATTGGTCTTCTAGATTGTTCGATTTGAGCTCCACAAAATGACAGTGAAAAAGGGTGAAAATGCTCACAAGAGGTAAAAGTGAAAAGTAATTTATTTTTACCAATTTTTCCATTTTATAAACCTTTCAGAACCCTAATTAGGGTTTTGAGTATATTTTTCGATTATTTTAATATTTTATCTCGAAAAATGGGTTTACATGCATTTTTTGTGCAACCACAGGTCCTCAATGTGATGGCGATGAAGTGACGAGTTGTATTTTATTACTTTTTCAGACTCGGTAAAAACACAAAAAAGTCACCCCCTGGAGTCATCTTTCAGCTCTTTTTTGACTCTCGAAAATTGAAAATATTTTAGAGACTCTTGTCATTTTGAACTTGTTAAAAGGCTGCGAAATGACATCTACCCAGTATACGTTTACCCCTTTTTTGGGTTGGGACAAATTATTTACGAAAAGGAAGACTTTAGCCTATCGTGACCAAGAGGTTCTCTCAGATATGGTTTTCTACCTTTTTGGATCTGTGAGACTACCTACAAAAAGGGACTTGCTGGAGTGTTCTTTTCCGCTTCTTTTCAAACTCTCTAAATATGAAAAGATGTCGAGTTCTTCCTTTGTAAGACTTGTTAAAACTTACATGACATTGGAAATCGTCACCCGAGTTCCTCCTTCCTAGTGCTCATAAAATGCACTAGGATAGATTTGTCCAAAGGAAAAAATTATATGAAAAATATATTTTATCCCCTTCAAGCTTGTTTCCAAAAATAATTGGGGTACTCACCAACAATGGTGGGGGGAAATGGAACCAGTTCTTAGTCATGTCGGCAGTATGTCGCTCTTGAACATGACACTCATCTGCATTCATGTCGGGTTTGGGACATCCCATTTTGCCATTTTTTCCTCCATGGGTTTGGGTTATCTGTTTTGACCTCTCATCTACTCTTTGCCACATCATCATGACCTCAGATCCCCTGATGTCAAATACTACCAAATTACAGAGTCATCTCACCAATATGTTCAAGAGAATTTTCCTTCTGTGGATTCCATCCTCTGGTCCTCTGTTTGGTCCTAATTCACTATCATCTCATTCCGTTGTCTCATGTTGATGATGTGGGAAACATTATGGGCCTCCTTTGACTAGGTCACTTCTTGTCGACTTCAGCTCATTATATAGGAAGTTGACCTAGAGACTCCCTTCCGGTACATTGGAGCTTGCATGCGTTAATGGAAATTTCTTCGCATTCGACAATAGGTCATCATCATTGGCCTTCGATCAAGTGATTTTGCGGGTGTTCGACTCCAGCTCACTGTTCACATTTCATGGATTGTACTATTTGTACCTTGAGAGCCATTTTCATTATTGGTGGCTTCTCTCACACCTGTTAATAACTTTCATCATTGGCTGGTAATCATACGATTTTCTTGCATGTTTGACTTCAGCTCACCCATTTGCATGCTTGAATTTATACTTTTTTGGGTCAAGATGGAGCGCAAGACCTTGGGTTTTTTCTAATAAAATCCAAGCTACAAGACGATTTGGTTTATCATGACTATATGCATGACTCTTTTGATTGGATCGATGCAACCATACCTGAGTCTATTTATTGATCCTTATTGCTGGAGAGTTGCGTCCATGCCTCAGATCTCATTTTTATATGTACTATATTATGTATGGCTGTGCCCATGCCACATGTTCATGTATCAAAGATATTATTTGTACTTGTTCTTGTAGTTCTTCAGACGACAGTGTGTGTTTGAGCACATTATCATAAATAATTTCACCCCTCCCTCTCTCTCAGACCTCATGCTTTAGGGGGCATCAGTTACACAATATTTTTTCACCGTCCCTGCAATATCCATCCCACGCATTGGAGGACCATTTCAGTGAATTCTATGTATTTTCATACCTTTCCAAAAGTGTCATTGCATCCCTTGGCATATCAAGAACATTTCCTCTGTTGATCATTCCTAAAGCAAACTCTCAAAAACATATGATTTTGGGTCGGCGTTGGTAGGCAGTTATGGCGTCGTGCCCATAGGGAAATTAACACTGGGCCTCATGCCCATTGGTGCTCTGTCTCATTGGACTACCCACACCGAGCTATTTTTGGAATTTTTTTAAAAATAGAAATGAATTTTCCATGACCAACCACTTCGTGAGCGGAGTCATCATGGTTTGTTCAACTGAACAACGTCGAAGTCATTCCTTTGGCTTCTTGTCTCCTATAATTGAGAAACTCCCCAAAGGATAGGACCTCTCTTCCCTCTTATGAAGGATCCCAAACCACTTCCACCTCTCCTATAAATACATCCTTCTCACATGGTTTCAGCTAGTTGAATAGTCCTTAATATAGTTGGTGTGAAGAAGAAGGCAAAGAGGAATCCATTATCAAGAGATATTTTAGGCCCATTGCCTCACCAAGTCTGATCCCCAATGAATGCTTGAGATGTTCTTTACTAAACCCGTCGAAGGAGGCTGCAACATCAAGGAATTAAGGTTGTAAACTTCTTTTCTCTTTCATTAATACGTGACTGGTTTTTTGGTTCCAATTTTGTGTTCGATCATAAGCAAAATGTTTGATTCTCCTTGACTAATCGAATAGCTGTGAATCAAAATATGTTTTTGTATGCTGTCACCATTTACTTGATCCTTGTGCAGGTACACAGGCATCACCACTGAAAGACAACGACATGTGAAGATAAATATTAGCGGATCACTGATGCAAATGACAACAAAAGCATTGGACCAAGGTAGGCCGTCTATCCTAACTCATTTTCATTTATAAGCTAGGAGTTTGAAAGTCCATATTGTTCCCTTTTTTCTAGACCCACTCTAGGGCTAGAGGGATTGCCTCCATCTGTAGAGGGGATTTACCTGCACACCACTTTTCTCACGACTCTATTTGTATTTCACAGAGATTGTCCATGCACATTTCAAAAAGTTATGGAGTACTCTTCTCCTTTCAATTTCGGCAATTGCACTCCTCAAACCACTGTCTCTAGATGTTCATCATCAAGTAGAGAGCTAAGACCCAATTAATCCCTCTTAGGTTTGACTTTCATGTCTCTTCCTCTCTGTGGAATTTTGCTGGGTTTTTGTTTCTCATGGCTTTACCTCTCTGTGGAAATTTGGTATGTTTAATTCTATATCTGTAATTTCATTTTTATATATGTCTCGGTAATAAACCCCATTTTACCCTTTTTGGGTTTCTTCATATACATTCCAATGAATGATTGATACGTACTGTGTGCATTTTATCTTTCCAATACTTTGTTTGGGGTTTTCATTTTGTATTCTCTCTAAATAATAGTGATACTACTCAGTTTGTGTTTACCCACTTTGTTGCGAAGGTTTTGTATCCCAATTTCCCATTTGCGAGAACGATTCAATATTTATTTTGTTACAGGCTTTATATTAGGCCATTGTCTGAACTTACCCCCTGAGCGGGCTTTGAAATACTTAGTTTGTTTGACTCTTTGAGTCAGCGTGACTATGGTGAATTTGGTCAGTGTGATTTCCCTGCATGAGTTCATGATCTGCTGTGACAATAGTATGTATTTCAATACAGTTGGTTCAGTATATCAAATTTGTTTGTTTGCAGAGAGTCTTTTATTGATTTGAATGTACTTTAAGTTCTAAATTTTCATTTTATTGTTTCTCTGTCATATGCATATACAACCACAACTTTTGGCCAGAATCCCTCTTTATTTTATTACGCTGTAGGTTTTTTATTTAATTTTCTTGTCATATTTAGTACAGCGTGATCCTATTTCACTTAGTCCACGCGACTTATACGGTTAGGTGACCTTGTCAACATATGGTTTAATTGTATAACAATATTGGATTTGAACTTACATACTGAGCATACTATTCTGAGTCATAGTTAGTTTACTCCCATTGTTTTCTTTCACATTGAATTATGGCTAATGTACTAAGACTATGCTGCTCGATACATATCATAGTTTTTATTTGTTATATTGGATTACTTTCTTAATCAGACTTACAGGTTGTAACTGTAATTCTAGAATTGTTTATTTATCTCTTCCTAGTGTAATTTCCAGATTTTCTTAGTCTTAACTTTGTAAGGATATTTTATGAGGATGGAATTGGGCCTATCCTCTATTTTTCTTCATTCAATTATATAATTTCCAATTTATGCTTATTCTCGGATTTATTCAATTTTCTGAGTATCTTACATGAGAATTTTTGAGTTGCATAGTTAATTTATTTTGTTGCTCTGTTCATGAATTAACTCACAACCTTAAATATCCATGAGTTGTAAATATTTCAATATTTAAGAATGGTTTTCTTATATGAATTATGAGTTTTGATTGATCACATAATTTATATTAATGCATTGGTACCTCTTCATTTTCTTCTTGTTATTTGTGTTGCTTAGAAATAATGTGTACCTACATTGGGGTTATGCAGTCTGCTAACGAAAGCCTATTCCTGAATGGAGGTTTAGCACAAAACCCCTTTCTATTTATTAGTCCATTATCCTTTATGGTGAACATAGAATATTAGTATATTATTTCCATGTTCTATATTTATTTACAATTTAATTTGTGGGTTTTAATATGGGTACCTAGTACCCAGGTTGCTCCTCTTTTTTGGATTTGGACCAGTATTCCAGCACACACTTATACTTACCTATTCAGGTTAGTCCAATATTAAGTAACTACTATATTGTTCTTAATTATACTTCTTTAGTTTATATGCCAAATCAACCTTACTTACAACTTCCCTTAATCTATGTACAGGTAAAGAACAAAGTCATAGAAGAGTATACTTAGGTAGTTTAACTTTCATTACCTCTATTCATTTATTGATAGTCTGATTTCCCCTTATTAATTAGTCATTTGTTTTTCTAACTCTAGACTTGTCTTTTGTAGGTTTTCTCTCAAGTATTTTAATTGAGTTACGGGTTTCAACTGTCACATTTCAAGCTCAGGCTGACAGTTTTAATTTTTATGTCATAGTTCGGTTACCTGCTATTTCATCCTGGTTCTTATGTCCCTTGATCTAGTCCACTACATTTAGAATTTACAGGTCAAGGCCATACTTGGTCTCTGGCCATAAATTATTTTTATGTAAACCATTCACATAGCTATATAGATGATAGTGAGACTCTCAATACACAATAGAACTTTAACCTTTTGTCTAACATAACCTATAACAGATACCTACATACCAAATCATGTCTTCCAGACATAATTCTACTTGTAATTGAGGACCACTTATCTTATCTAAAAAACTTCTATAACAAAAAAACTTTATTAGGAAACCATAGTAAGCACATACCAATGTGTAAAGACAAATTTTCCTCCCAACCACACGCTTCTCCTCACAGCTCTCCCCCAAGAAGAGACCAATATTTCCCAGTGTATACAATCCCTTTGTCACACTAGTGATGGCTATTTTAAGCCTTATTTCCCTCATCCTGTTTCGATAATTATGTCCCGTTATTATGGGATGTTGTTTCCCATAGCCTAGGCTTTTATTTTGTTTTCTCCACAATTTGTTTTTTTTTTTTTTTAACTTAATTTTCCTTAGCACAGTTTTACTTACCTGTTCTCAGTAACATTCTACTTTACTATGTATTTTATTAGATATTTTTCTCCCAAATGATTTAATTATTTATTTAATTTTCTCCAAGGATTTTCTGAAGAATTTTGGGAAAGTTTGGAATTCTAGTCCATCCTCATGGATAAGAATTTCCTAGTCTCCATTACTCTGTCTTTACCAAATTAACATTTATTTCATAATTAATAATTAATTTAAAAATAAATCTGTTTATATATAACTGTTCCATAGGTCCACCTAGACCTTGGTTTTATTTACACACACAAAATATTTAAATCGTGGGTATTACATAGTCCCCCCCTGAAACAAAAACACCATCCTCGGTGCTGCAGATTATTCTAGTTATTCTTTGAACAATGTTGGATAAGCTTCCTTCATACTTTCTTCCAGCTCCTTGGTATCTTCTTCAGGTGTAAAGTGATTTTACTACACTTTCACTTGAGCTATTGTTCTATTCTAGAGCATGGTTTCTTCTCGTTCCAATATATAAAGTGATTTTGGAAGAGATTCCCCTCCTATTTCCACTTGTTGTAATATCCCTATTTTCACATTTTTATAAATTGTGAACAAACCTAAAGATTAGGTGGACCTATGGAAAATTTAGGTATGGACATATTATTTTTGAAAATTAATAAATAAATGTGGAAATTATATTAGTGTATAAATACGGAGTAAATTGAGACCAAGAATTCAAATCCATGAGGATGGATTAGAATCTCAAGAATTTACCAAAATTCTCCAAAAATCATTGGAGAAAAGAAAAAAATAAAATAAAAATGATTAGATGGGAGAAAAATATCTACTAAAAGCCTCAGTAAAGTTGAAAGTTACTAAGAAGGGGCAAGAATAAAAAGGGGCTAAGGAAAATCTAGTTTTAAAAGAAGATTTTGTGGAAAAAACAAAAGAAAAGCCTGGGAAAAAGGAAAAAACATCCCAAAATAGTGGGACGCCGTTATGGAAACAAGATGAGGGAAATCAAACTTAAATAAGCTATTTCTAGTGTGACAAAGGGGTTGTTTACATAGTGGAAGAATTAGTCTCTTCTTGGGGGAGAGATGTCGAACAAGCTCAAGGTTGGGAGGAAAAATAGACTTTATACAATGGTACGTACATTCTGTGAAATTATCTGTCTATTATTCATTTGAGATGTCATCCTACTATTCTAAGTTTATAATAAATCTGAAATAGGAATCAAAAGAAAAATGAAAAATAGAACTAAGAAAATTAGGTTATGTTATATATTATTAGAATGATTTATTATGTAAAGTAAATCAACGGATTTTTGTATTGTACAGTGTCCTTTTTAGAAATTTAATTTCCATATGTATTTGACATATTATCAACTATAAATTAATATAGTTAAGTCTCAAATTTTGTTACATAGGCCCAATATGGTCTAGAGGATAAACAAGCAGAATCTCTAAACCCTTTACTATGGTCTAAATCTGTTGTTTATTTCAAAATAGAAGTATGGAATTGAACTGAAAAGTAACATTATACATATAATAAATAGCAATCAGAATAGAACAAGGCACATATCTGTAAAATTTCTATGCTAATATAAAATTCAGATATGAAGGTAAAACAAAGGTTTTGCATATATTATGACCAGTGGAAAAGTCTATTAAACATAGAATAGTTAAAAGATAAAGCCATACATGTGCCAACATAATATAGATAAACACAAAATTTGTATTATCCTAATTTGATATACAAAATTGTCAATTCAAATCGTCAAGAGGAATTGAAGATGAAATTGTTTAAAAATACTAAGCTTGAACTATACAGTAAGCTTTTAAAACTACATTAGGGTCCCAACCATATCAATACGTTAAACAAAAAAATAGGACATGCAGAGTGGAGTAGATGTTGTAGTGACTTCATTGATCCAATGGCCGACCTGAAAATTAGAATTATTGTCTATCAGAGGCTATGAGTGAAGAAAACAATGGATATCATAAATTGTAGCAGATACCTTAACAAACTTGAAATAAAGAGTGAAATTGAAATTAGAAAGTTATTGATGAGGTCAGAAAATAAATTAGGGAGTAATTCCTAATATTAAATAGTACATGAGGTGAGAAAGGATACCTGGAAATTATTCTTCAATTTGTGATTTTCTCCTTGTACCTATAGTAAGAAAAACTGTAAGAATAACTGAAGCGAATAACATAATAATACATTAAAGTATTAAAGTGTAATTCTGAGTAAATTCCATTTCATACCTCAAAAAAGAGTTATACAGAATTGAATAAGTGTTGAACAAACTTTGAAAAATGATGACAATCTGGGTAAGGGTTAGCCATGTTAGTTTCAGAAAATTTAGAGATAAAGTTAAGAACATAAAATCTAAATTTTATGTAATTACATTCTAAAATTAAGGAATTATGGTTACATATAAATAAAATGAAAGGATATTCAAACCTGGGTATTTGGAGGGTTATTTTAATAACTTGTGTAAATCCTGATAACAATACTTAATATGTAAGAAGTAATACATAAAATGAAATTTTGAAGATCGATTACTCAGATTTACAAAGTATTAAAAATTCCATTAAGGAATTACATATATTCCAAGTTCAATGGGATGCACAGAAAATAGAATAATAAAGTATATGAATAAGATAAAATTAAGGAAATCAAAATAGTCTGAGAATAAAATCGATTTCCTAATTATTATAGAGAACGAAAATTTAAAACTTCTTATGTAAATCTATTTATATCAATGAAAAATATTCGTTAAATTTAAAGAGGCTACTAATTATAGGACTTATATAAATTAAAATTTGAAAAATGTTAAAATAATAAGAAATCTGGAAAAGAGAAATAAATCCAGAAAATTAAAATGTAATTCCCATATTTTAGGACATGAAATATAGTTCTGGAATTAACTACTGAAGTAACAATAATGCATGTCAATTTCATACAGTTATAGAAATGAAAACAGAGAAATTATCGCTAAATTATAACTCACACACATAGGTAATTTAACGATGAAGAAGTCGAATAGAAAAGGCGTAATTTCAAGTCTCGACAAGAATGATTTCAAAAAAAAGTCAAACACTGTGAAAGTAAATAAAATGTTTTATTCATATAATTTACGGTCTGCATGATACATCACAATTCCAAAGTGAAAGGAATCAAATTCCTAAATTTTGGAATCAATCATGTAAATTAGAGTGATATAGACATACTGACGAAGCTCTGAGAAATAAAAAAACCTCACACAAATTAACGGAAAACAATACGATTTTGGATAGGAAGCGTATGCAAAAATTTAATGGAAAAGATTTACAACTTTTGCGGCATATAGATATATATCTATGGTCAACCATAAAACAGATTTGGAGGAAGGAAAAGTACACACTAATAAAGTACAAAGACTCATTATTAGTACGCAATTTACATAATTTGACTGAAAAGAATAATAATAAACTAAATTGTCATTTATCTAATCAATGAAAACCATAATCTGTCTCATAGACAAAAGCCTAGAATGCAAAATTGGGGATTTTTCATTACAACAGAGATTCAAATTTAACGAAATACAATTAAAATGGAATAAGGGAAAACATTTGTGGAAAGGACCCTAAGGATAGATAGCCTTCCATAATTAAATGCAGAGGGACTTACCTTATATGCTAAAGACTATCTGAATTCGAGAAGGAAGTGAGGGAACCTTCACCACGACAAAGATAAATATGTAAGTCGAACATAAATTAGGAACAAAAAAAATAAGAATAATTAAAATTAGAACAAGTTCCTAATGTATTCATGAGAAATGGAATTAATTTTATACAGAGAATTCGTTATATTTTATTCGAAGAATATGGGTAAGGGAGGGAAATATCCATATTAAACTTACCTGATGTGGAAAAAATGCAATTTTCACAATTCATATATATGTGGGTTATAGGCTACGACATGAGAAAAATAATTCACGATAGAGCACAAAACTGCTGAGATATTCTCGATTATCCCCATGTATCCATACTCATTGTCATACCAAGAAACAAGTTTCACAAATGTAGAATTCAAGGGTATACTAGCCTTAGCATCAAAATACTCAACCTTGCATCATCTACGAAATTGTTCGAAACAAAGTCTTCATTTGTGTACCCAAAAATGCCACAAGGGGAAGTCACCCTAACAATGATCTTGTGATCAACATTTAATCTCATCAATCAATATTCAAAATAAAATGGAATCAAATTCTTCTATATATGACACCGCTGGAGCTTTGCAAATTGGACACTAATTCTTCTGAAGCAACCACTGCTTAATACAAGCAGCATGATAACTGTGATCACAATTTAACCTGCCCAACTCCTCTCTTTCTTCATATTCTTCCTAGAAAACACTGCATTTCACTTCACTTTCTTGGGAATTCGAACCTCCTCAGTAAGGTATACATAAATCTCGTCAAATGCTTGGAACAACCTCCTTAGTAAGTCATGTATTAACACTACTAATCCTCTCCTCCAAAGCTAGAAGTTCCTCATAAGACATGTTATCAATATCCAGCCACATGTCACTGTGTTGATCATGCATATTTATACCACTGAATACCAGATTTTCCTCTAGCATAAACACTTGCTCATATGTTAACTCCTCGTCTAGTTCAATCCTTTCCAATGCCAATAGCACCTATCATTATCAGTAACAGGTTGGGCATTTCCGTCCCATAATGATATTCATCTCAGCCTGGTGCTACAACATGATAATTTCCCAACACCAATACATTGCTTTGGATCTCCTCTACGATGTACTTGGTCTGCCCTGATGGTAGTTCGAAGCGAATACACTACACTTACCAGACACCGAAACACAGAAATACTAACAAAACGCCAAAAAAACGTACCATCTGATACATTTGCAGACAACCCATAGATTTATGTCATGTGTAGAGAGAACCCAGATGGGGTTTTGAAAGCAGATCCAATGAAGATCTCTGTTTCAATGCCTGATATATGAATAGAATAAGGGCTTATTAGTAAAATCTAGAACTCTCAAGCGATCTTCGTTTACTCCAACCACAAACATGGGTGCATTCACTATTTTCCATCGATCTGAATTGGCACCTTGATCGGATCTTATTCGTTACCCAGGGTTTTTCGTTCTATTCATAGTATATTACAATATGACTATCATTGTTTACTACTTTACTGAGTTTTTCTCTTGTTAATGGTTTGCGTAGTCATTCCTCTGTTTGGGTTTCGTACACCTGGTCTCCCTCAACCAACTTATTTAACTTTCAAAAATTTATTATTGAGGTAATGATGTAGGAGCATCCGAGCAAACTTCATTAAAATTGCAATCCAATGCTGTAAAAGAGGAAGCATGGCATGAGGATGAGATTACTCACGTTTTGTTGAGTTTGTTAAATTGTTCATTAATGAATAATTGCTTTTTTGAGAGATTGTGAGTAAAGTTAGGAATTCGATAAGATTTTATTTGATCCAATCCATATTGTATTGATATATTTAAACTATAAGTTTGAATGCTTAAGGGAGTATGTGTGACTAGAAAAATACAATATAATCACAGGAGAAATTGTTACTAAGGCTGAGATGCCTTAGACTATAATCGGGTTTGTATATAATTGAAGTATGTGTAATGTAGATTTCTGTGTATTAAATTATATGGAGTTTATCATAATTCGGATTTTATTCAGTATTAAAAGTATATGTTAGATTAAAGTATATGTTAGATTCTTGCATCGAAATCAGAAACAAAACTTTCATTGGAAGTTTTGTTGATTTAAATAAAGAGAACCTGCTATTCGTTGTAGTTGTTATTATTGTTAATTTAGGTGGGTTAAGAACTCTGAACATTGTGTATGCGTATCTGTTCTATGTGAACTGTAAAATAGAACAGATGTGAGATTACTAGGTATACCCTGTCTGGAACAGCCATAGTCGTGATGAGTTGGAAAATACCCTTCACGGTGACTGGTTGAAGCAAACTCTTATTATTAGTGTGAAAATATTCATAGTTCTACTACCTGAGAAATCTACTACATCAGATGAAAAACCAAATGAAATGCCAAATTACCAGGAGAGGGGGCATCCAAACACATTAGAGTTTTAGTTGGAATTTCGACCATCCATGAAACTAAATCTCAAGTGTACAAGTGGCCTAGAAAGGTACCCTAACCCACATGAAGCCATGTGGATAAAGTACAAGTAATTCAATTACGGGAGAGCAAGATAAGGTGAGCAGATTGAATTTAAAACTTACGTTAATGATATTAATACTAGCCTTGGGGTTGGGTACCATAAATGTTAAAGTGAGAAACTTTATAAATTATCCACTGTTAAATCATATTAAATCAATACAAACCTTTATAATCAACAATGGTTGAATCGTATTACTCCTAGGGTAACGAATATCAATCCATACCATTATAACTACCAATAATGGAATCGTATTTATCTAAGAGTGACAAAGGGTCTCCTTCGTAGGTTGTAGATTTTCATGCTTGTAGGTTATAGATTGTTATATTGGTAATTTATAGATTAGAGTTAACTTTTCGGATAATAAAATGCATGTTGGGGAACATGTAGCAATACCCAAGTGTAATAAAGGGTATATGAATTGTAATGGAAATTCAAAAATATTTCTTAAAGTTAAGAAATAGGAACAAGTCCTATAGAATAGAATAAAATAAATAATCCTTAAGGGATGTAAAACAAAGAAGGAAATTATAATGATAGTCACTATTAATGTCATAAATGTATAGTTATGTCGACCTGAATGGTAAAATGAACCAAAAATAATATCGAAAGAATATTTTTTTTTTGGGTTAGTGGGAGTTGTTACAAGTGGTATCAGGGCCCATGTTAAAAACTCTAGGCTTATGGGTCCCAACACAGGGAAAATATTTTCTGATCTCAAACTCATTTTAATTGTTATTTAGGAATGCTAATTGAATTTTGTGTATCAGATTGAAGTGCATAAAAATTACCGATGTTGTCATCAATGATGGAGAAGAGTTGTATGTAAAACTGGGTGGTGGAGGGGCCCTAGAAGGTCCAAATTATTAAATACTGGAAATTATAAAGAATCTGCAGCAGGAAATGGTTCTGCTAAGGACTAGCAATGAACGATTGTTGTAGGCCAGTATTGAACAAGAGAGGTTGATAAGGGAATTAATCTCCAGGTATAGTCATCATAATGAATACCCAGAAATAAAAAGAAAAGAAACATAACCCAACTTAGAGAGGTCTAAGAGTGGGGAAGTATTTGTTTTAAGGTCAAAAAATAAAAAGGAGTTGCTGGGAGAATTCCTCAAAATTAAGCCTCCAACCTTTGATGGAGAGAAGGAAGAGGATGCAAAATATTGACTCCTGAACATGGTCAAATACTTCCAGGTATATGAATATGGAAGTTATCTGAAAGCAAGATTGGCAGTTTACCAATAGTAAGGTGAAGCCACACTTTGTTGGGATGAGACCAAAATCATAAACTCGCTTGACGAAAAAACTGTTTCATGGGAAGAATTTCAAGAGAAATTCAAATATATATACCTTATTGAGAGGTATTATGATGACAGAGAAAAGGATTTTCCTGAGCTAAGTCTTGGACAACTCACTATCGATGAATTTGTGACTAAATTCACCAATTTAATTTGTTATGTGCCATACATAGGGGAAGAAAAAGCCAAGGTACAATGAATTTTGAACTGTTTTCCCACCATCTATAAAGAAAAAATTGAATTTGATAATCCTAAAACTATGGATGAGGCTGTTCGGAAAGCACAAATGTGCTACCAACAATTTAAATGTGGGAATGACCAGTCGCAAAAATGGGAGAATAAGAAGAAAAGGAAGTTGGAAGTAAGCACAACAAGAGAAAAACCAGCTTATCTGAAGAATTTTGGAAAAAACCACCAGCATAAAAAGTTTAATAAGAGTGGGGAAATTAGACATCACATTCCCACACTGGTTCCAAGACCATGGAAGGGACCAAAAAAAGAGAAGGGGTAATAAAAGCCAAAGAACCATTGAAATTCTAGGGATGCAGAGAGCCTCATATGTTACTGGACTTCCCACACAACACTCGTAGAATCCAGAACATTCAATTAGTACGAGAAGCGACTACAGTGAATGATATTGCCCGAAATATTCCCTAGATCAGTGCAGCATTAGAAGAAAGACAAGATGAACATCAATAAACCATGATTGAAATTGAAGTTATCATCTCTAACCAACCTACGTTTGTTTTAATTGATCTAGGAGAAAATTTAAGTTATATCAGCCCCCAGATAGTGGAAAAATTTAATTAAAAACACAAAAATTTCAGCACTCTTGGCTGGTACAGTTGGCTACATGAAAAAAGGTGAAATTCACTCAGAAAATACCCAAAAATTATGTAAATTTAAATGGATATAATACAAATATCCAATTAAAAATCCTTCCTTTAGTATCTTATGATCTCATAGTTGGAATGGGTTGGCTGGAACAAGAGAAAAAAATAGTTAATTTCCTAGAAAAAACATTTACTTGCACTGATGTTGTAGGAAAATCTATAATAGTTAAAGGAAAACCAAAACCAATGTCTGTTAGGCAGATTTTTTGCATTACAATTGAAACAAACATCAAGAAAATGTTTTAAAGTATATGTTGTCCATGTAGAAATTTGAATAACTGAGATATTATTCACCGAGATTCTCCTGATCACACACTATTTTAGCTTCATGCATAATACAAAATCTCTTCTACCATTGATCATCACGTGCGGAAATAAAATCAATTGCATGCATACATTAAAACCACAAACAATCACACATATGAACACAGTATTTAATGGGAAAGCTTAAAGCTGAAAACCCCAACTATCTATATATTATATGTCATGGAGATCATGTAACAATCATAGTACAAAGCTCCTCACAAGCTCTCATGCACTACCTCCACTTGCTACACACTATCAAGCTAGATCTAGTAAAACACATGCTCCAACCTTTTGCCACTTGATAGCCAGCCTCTATTGCATTTTCAATGCTATGGGATGGCTTCATTAAATAGATAAACCACCTGGCTTGTATTTTTCAATCTTCATGGGCTTCTCCACCTATCTGTGTGTTGCAAATAGCAACTGTATAGTCACAACTGATAGTTAACCTGCTCTTTCACCTATTTTTGCACTAGTCTCCACTGAAACTATCCATGCATTGAAGTTAACTGATGCATTATTTAGTTGATTTATGAGTTTATAATTAGTGAATTAATTAATAATTAATTCACGCCACTCTCACTAATTGTATCAATTAGTTAAACTGAATACAAATAGCTCAACTATGTTTAGATTAGTTAAACTGAATACAACTCCACTAACTTCCTCAATCAACTCCACCAAACTCTTTCACATGAGTTCTAACTGAAGTATCCATGCAATAGCTCCACTTAACCCTTAGGAATAGCGTAATTCCTTCTGTCAGCTCCTGTGCCACATCTGTGCACTTAACTCAAGTGCTCCAAGAGAATAAGATAATGTTTATAGTCCAAATATTATTAAGAGCTAATAATATTCGACATATCTATTTTTAGACTGGCAATCTAAAAATAGATTCCGCCCAATATGTCTAAAAATATAAGTCCATCTATTTTTTCTGACTTGACCAACCATCCACAAATAGCATCCCGCAACTCATAGAACATGATCCATATGTCTAAAAATAGACATAGTCTAAAAATAGACTTTGCGCCAAAAATAGCCTGCGGGCCCACTTAGTGAAGGCGACTCCTTTCCACTAAGCTCATCATCTTGTTGCAATCTCAACAGTCCAAGTTGAAGATTTGGGACAACCAACAGAAAATGTGTCTGTAGAAGACTTACCTGTAATCAAGGAATTAAAGGATGTACTTCCAGAAGAAATTCCTCATCTTCCCCCTCGAAGAGACATTGAATTTTCTATTGAACTAGTACCAGGAGATACCGTAGTTTCTAGGGCACCGTATAGAATGAGTACTCCTCAACTACTAGAGTTGAAACTTCAGTTAAAAGAGTTGTTAGACAAGGGTTACATTAGACGAAGTGTGTATTTGTGGGGAGCGCCAGTGTTGTTTGTAAAAAAGAAGGATGCTACGTTCTAGATGTGTATAGATTACAAACAGTTAAACAATTTAACCCTTAAGAATCGATACCCTCTTCCAATAATAGATTATCTATTTGATCAATTAAGAGGGGAAACCATATTCTCAAAAATTGACTTGAGAACTGGTTATTAATAACTCTGGATTAAAGATAAAGACATCCATAAGACTACTTTCGGAACTAGATATGGACATTATGAGTTTGTAGTTTTACCCTTTGGACTCACAAATGCTCCTGCTACATTCATGTGTCTAATGGAAAATGTTCTACATAAACAATTGGATAAGTTTATATTAGTAGTCATAGATGGTATTTTGGTATACTTCAAAAATGAAGAAGAACACTAAGAACATCCTAGAATAGTCCTGCAAACCCTTAGAGAATGTAAATTGTATGCAAAACTCAGCAAATGTGAGTTTTACAAACCCAAGATTCAATATCTGGGACATGTCATTTGTAAGGATGGATTGGTGGTAGATCTGGAAAAGGTACAAGAAATATTGAATTGGCATGTACCCATCGATGTACCAACAATACGATCATTTATGGATATTGTCAGATATTACCATTGATTTGTGGGAGGATTTTCTACATTGGCTTACCCCATCACAACATTGTAGAAAAAGGAATGAAATTTGAGTGGACAGCCAAGTGTTAAGATAGTTTTGAACAACTGAAACAAAAATTAACTACTGCACCTATCCTAAAAATTGTTGATCCAACTAAGGATTTTTTTTGTGTGTACTGATGCTTGTATAGAAGTGCTAGAATTATTGCTAAAAGATGATGCAGTAGTAGCTTATGAGTCTCGAAAATTGAAGAAACATGAACATAATTATGCAGTATATGACTTGGAATTGGTTGTTGTTATACATGCACTAAAAGTGTGGAGACATTATTTGTTGGGAAATAAATTTATATTAATGATAGACCATATAAGTCTCAAGTATTTCTTTAGCCAATTAGATTTAAATGAATGACAAGAAAGGTGGTTAACTTTCCTTAGTGAGTTTGATATGGAAATGAAATACATAAAAGGGAAAAAAAACCGAATTGTTGATGCTTTAAGTAGACATTCTCATCAAATTTTGACATATACAAGTAGTAATGTAAACTTTGACGTGGAAAAAAAATTCAAGAAGTATTATTGCAAGACCCTCAATATGTAAAATTAGAGAAAAACTTATAGCATGCTAAAATTGCAGGATTTATTTTAAATCAGAAAGGACTGATCAGCTATAAGCAAAGATTGTATATTTCGAATGTATCCACTTTAAAACATGAAATATTATATGAATACCATAATATACCTTATGCAGGTCATCCATGATATCAAAAGATGATAGCATCCTTGAGAAAAAACACATTTTGGCCAGGAATGAAGAAGAAGGTAGCTAATTACTTGGCAAGGTGTTTGGAGTGTCAACAAGTTAAATTAGAACATAATCATCCAGCAGGTCTATTGAATCCTCTCCCTATTCTAGAATAGAAGTGGGAAGTGGTATCAATGGACTTTATTACAGGACTGCCACGTACCAAGTACCAACATGATTCAATTATGGTTGTAGTGGACACATTAACAAAAGCAACACATTTTCTGCCTATCCAGTCAACTTTTGGCACAACACAAGTGGCCCATGTATTCACGAAAAAAATATTTAAACTCCATGGAATCCCAAAAATAATTATCTCCGATAGAGATGGAAAATTTACATATGCCTTTTGGAAAACCCTGTTTGGAGGAATGAGGACAAATATGAAGTTTAGTACATATTACCATACTCAAACAGATGGACAGACGGAGAGAAAAAATTAGATATTGGAAGACATGTTGCACATGTATGTGATGGAAAGACTCACTAAGTGGGAAGGCTTTCTCCATTTGGCATAATTTTCTTACAGTAAAAGCTATCAGGCTTCCATTAAAATTAGTATTTTTGAAGCTTTATATGGTAGAAAATTCCACACTCCACTTCGTTGGAGTCAACCAGAGGAAAATTTGGTTCTTGGACCAGAAGATCTACATGAAATGGAACAGTCTGTGAAACAAATTTAGCAGAATATTAAAGTAACTCAATATCGTGAGAAGAGTTATGTAGATAATAAAAGAATCCATGGAGAATTTAAAGCTAGAGATCATGTGTATCTAAGGATTAAACCTCACAAAAGTACATTACATGCGAGCAGTTGTGCTAAGATATCACCTCAATACTGCAGAACCTTTGAGGTTTTGGAGAGAGTGGGGCCAGTAGCTTATAAATTGGCTCTACCTAGTCATATTAAAGTTTATAATTTTTTTCATGTTTAATTGTTGAATAAGTATGTACATTACCCTACTCACGTGATTGATTGGACTGTGATATAGGTGGAAATAGAAGAGGAGTTTCTTCCAGAACCACTTTGTATATTGGAGCAGGAAGAAACCATGCTTCGAAATAGAACAGTAGCTCGAGTGAAAGTGCAGTGGAATCACTTTGCACCTGAGAAAGTTATTTGGGAGCGGGAAGATGTGATGAAAGAAACATACCCATCACTGTTTAGTGAATAAATAGAAATATCTGAAACAACGAGGACGGTGTTTTTGTTTTAGAGGGGGACTATGTAATATCCCTATTTTCATTTTTTTATAAGTTGTGAACAAACTTAAAGGTTAGGTGGACCTAAGGAAAATTATGTATGGACATATTATTTTTGTAAATTAATAACTAAAAAAATATTGGAAACATATCCTCATAATCATTTTTATCATTAAGGACTCTATTTTCTTCATTTTCCATCATTTATCCTTTAATTTTCGTCTCATGCAAATCGGTGACCTTTCATCTCTCTTTTATCCTATTTTCCTTTATTTTCATAAATGAATACCAATTAATGCCTTTCTTCCTTTTCCAAAGGCTTTTCCAATTTTCTTAGCCATAATGAACAACAAGTGATGCCCACTAGGATGTTTTTCCCAACATTCAGCTTAGAATACATGTTCCATGACTTTGGTCTTAATTTTTCCTTCATTAACCTTTATTACATGAACTTTTATCCCATCTGGTCAACCAAAAAGGTCCATCTAGAAAACTCTACCTTCTCTCCAATGTACAAAGATGGGTTGATAACACTGCAAGCCCTATATATTTAATCCTTTAGAGGGTTGTTATAAAAATCCCAAGTATACTCTTCTTACTACCTGATTAGGAGATTTAGCCATCCCTCAACGTTGGAAAACTTAGCCATTGACTCAGAAAATAAAAATCTAACCTCCTCATTTTATTTTTCTGTTTCAAGGTGGTGCCTCAGACTATCTGGATATTCTACATCAATGCCATAAGATCTTTCCTAAAGTGATCAATATTCTCCTGGTGCCTATCATCTGGAAGTTCTAAAGCCCTGTCAGATGCCTCTGTAACTATTTTCACCTCATCAAGGGATGAACCCAAATATGGATGCTCAAATACCTTGACCAAGACTCTAACTTGAGCCTTCAATTGGCTCTCCACCAATGACTCATCATGGGTACTATATTTGTCAGGTTCATGCTCCTCTTAGTGCTTTCCATGTTGGAACATCACTAGCAGCCCATCCCTTGAGTCTTACTAAGTATATTCAACCTCACACATCGAATCAATGTAGTGCTCATCATTTTCAACCAAAAAACATGGATGCATAGGTGATTTTCTATCAACATATTCATGTGATTGTTCAATATCTTGAAACGTATTATAGTGAAAATAAATCGACAAAAATATAGTGGAAGAATCCTCATCAGAATGGTCAAAAGAAATCTTCGCCTCTTTGAACCCTACCATCTTCTCCATTTTACCTATGCA
Source organism: Pinus albicaulis (assembly GCA_034641835.2). Taxonomy (NCBI): domain Eukaryota; kingdom Viridiplantae; phylum Streptophyta; class Pinopsida; order Pinales; family Pinaceae; genus Pinus; species Pinus albicaulis. The sequence continues at coordinate 909,245,266 of CM076576.1, read as the reverse complement.
TGAGTGATTAGAATCCCAAGGACCCTTGTAAATAAAGAAAATACCTTTCCTCCTTAACTCATTCTTATTTATTTTTTGACCCATTGCATCCTTGTCTTCACCATAAATTTGCATCCTCATAAGCTCCTCCTTGGTCAAAGTCATTTTGAATAGTTTCATGTTCTACTTAATCAACCTTTTGGCTATTTCGTAAGTAGCAAGTGATACCACTTGTTCCTTCCTCTAAATGGTCAACAAATTGGATTGCAACATCCTGCTAATGGCATCATGGTTACCCATAACTCTAGTCATTATCTCTAATATATTGAGCCTCTTTCGACAAGTAGGACACAAGGTGTCATGTGACCCTTGAAAAATTTCTTCTATCAACTAAAAAACTTCCCCCATAATGTCATCATTGTAAGAAGGAATGGGTGAATTTATCTAAATTATATCACTAAAACATGAGAAGACAATAATTCTAACCGCCTCACAAGGGTGCTTCACTAATTTAATGTTGTATCAAGGCAAGAATGATTATTTTTACGACCCAATTTAGAATCCTAAAATTTAATTGACTGACCTTGGACAATTGTAACTCTAATTTCTCAAAATTAAGGAGGGATTTCCTGGTCACCTTCAATGTTCTTTAGATCTAGCCCAAGTGCAAAGAGAAATTTCCTATAACTATTTCTTTCTAAAGATCCCTTAGTTGATGCAATTGTAGAATGACATCAACTCCTTTTAGGAAGGGTTTGTTGTTATCTTTTTATCTTTGGAGCATTTCAACCCAAATAACGAAGTGTAATTGATGTCTAGAACTGTTTTCGATTCCATTTTCTCTCAAAATTATTGAGGGTGTTTTGGAGGTCTTCTAAAGTATTTTCAATGTCCATATTCCCAGGCAAGGCTATAGTAAAATTATATAGAAAAAATCATAATCAACTCAAAAATACTGTAACCCATAAACATTTCACAATGCACTCAACACATTCTCACTATCAACTTACTAGTGGTGCATAATAATTTGACTCAATAAAAAACTCAACAATAATTTTTTTCTTACATGGTCAGCTGACTCAAAATATAGACCTCTTTCTCATACATAAACACCATTATTAAATAGGAAGCTGACTCAAAACATAGTTTAACCCTCACACTTGGGAATTAAATAGAGGTTTAAACACCTCACTATATCCTCTCACCATGTTCATCATACAAATAAATGGATATAGATATATAATTTCATTGGCTTACACTTAGCCATATAAAGACACCAATATACATAGGTTTGAAAATCTTCATATGTGATACAAGGGCAATATATCAATGCATTGTTGTGGTCTAACTGATAAACTTCTTCAAACAATTTGACAATATAGCTATAAATACTGATAATAGCTTACTTCAAGGCAAAAAAATTTGTCAAATTTTTAATTGGAGAAGTATACATGAACCTAGGGACTGCTCCTTGGAAATCTAAATATTAATCCAGCTCCTCTCCTACATCCATCTCAACTTGGATACTGTAGGTAACTTGTTCTCTTGAGAGTGGTAATCTCAGCCTCCTTAACAATGAGTTTGTTTCTTTGTAATAGTTTCACCCCTGGGATGCAACCTTAGCAATTGCTGATCTAATTCGGCCCAATAGAAAAGATGATTTGCAACATTAATGCAACATCAACAAGAACTCAACTTTAACAATGAAATCTGACCCCCTTAATAATAATCTCTCCTTCCAATAATGCAATTTAGGTTCTGGAAACAAATTTGGCCCTAGTAGAGTTTTATCCTTTAGCAAATGATCAGTTTTGGCCCTCCTAGTAAATAAATTTAGTCCACAAACAAAAATAGATCAACACAAGTTTTTTTTTCAGAAAGAAAAAAACGATGTGTATTATATATGACAGTACATTAAACAAAACATTACATTCTCAACTGCAAGAAGTGAGAAAATCCAGATCATCATTGCCACAGTATGCGTGTCCCCTCTCTAAGAAAGAAAAAATACCATAAATACTGTGGCAACATCCAAAATTTATAGAGGGCATTAAACCACTCCTTACAAAATATCTGATTCCAAAATCTATCAAGTCCATCCATTCCTGCATCTTTTCATAAAATATAATCTGTATATCAATTATGCAAGAGGGCTCTATGTATGTCAAAGTTACCAATACCTGAACCTGTAACTCATCATGTAGAAATCATAATGAAGACAAAAGTGATATGAGATCAGGCTCGCCTGAGAATGGAAACCTATTCATCAATATAAAGTGACAGGCTCGCTTGTGGAGAATGACAGTCCACTCTATATCTGAATAAAGTATTCTCATGCAATCATAGGAGACGTGGAGACATATCAGGCTCGCTTGAAATGATGAGAAGAAAAGTGTATGACTGTAATAATAAAAATTCCGGTAGCATATGAAAGGAAAAGCGTGGAAAAAAGAAAAGGTGAACAGGCTTGCTTGTAAGATAGATCAGCTAGCTTAAGGAATCAGAATAGAACTATTCTAGATTTGATTTCCATCTTTGTATTATATAACCTGCAAAACCCCAAAGTTAGCATAGATACCACGTTTCGATAATATATCAGCCCTCATATTGTTTTCTCTGTATATGTGAATAATAGGCGAATGATTCAATCATTTCCATAACATTTGTGTCCTCTCAAGCCATCCCTGTAAACCCGGATTTATCAAATTGATGTGACTAGTTATGCATTCAACGACCAGTTTGGAGTCACCATAAATACTGACATTCTGCAAATTTAAATTGATGGCCGCCATAAGGCCACCCCATAATGCCATAAGTTTCGCTTTGTTGTTAGTACAAGGCCACCATTCCAATATATATGTATCCTTTCTCTTTGTGACAGCTTAATCCAGGCACTACAACCAATGATACCCTCATTACAAGCTCCACCAAAAAAGATAGCAGGAATGGAAATCTCGTGGGGCCTGATACGATGAGAACCATCTATCTCCACCACTTCAGGCAGAGTCCTCTCTTCAATCCATCTCATAATAGCAGAAAATATATAAGGGATTTCAAGAATCTTATTTTCAAAAATAAGCCTATTCCGAGCTAACTAGACCTCCCATATGAAGAAGAATGGAAGTGATTTGAACTTACCAATTAATTTGTCTCATTCCAAAGCAGTGCTAATAAAATCCTTCGGAATCCATGTAGGATCCATTATATAACAACTGAACATCTTCCACAAATAAGATACAACAGAGCACTCGAAGAATAGATGTTGAATAGATTCCTCCTCCACACAGCGTAATGCGCACTTGCTAGGCCCATAATTCCCTCTTTTGGTAAGGCTACCCCAAGTTAGACTTTTACCCCACCATCCCAACCATCCGAACATAATGATTTTATAGGAATTTTCCTGCACCAAAAAGGAAAGGAAATCCTGGAAAGTTGGCCAGCATATAAGGAAATTTTGATGCGTTGGTAGATATCCTTGACAATTACAGAATTCTCTTTAGTAGGCTCGTCCCAAATAACTTGATCACCCCCCCAAGCATTACATATACCAATCACCCTTAGCATATCATAGATGTGTTTCCATTCCTCTGCATCATCGCTTCTAAGGGCCAATTGTTCTATTGTTTTGAATACTGGGGCATCAAAGGACCAATAATGTATAATTTGAGATAAAAAGATTATGCCCCGGTGTGCAAGACGATGAAGGAGATGGGGTGATGGTCTAGTCTGTGTTGGAAAACCCAGAAGGTGTTTGAAACAAAGAGGGATGCGACCACCATCACAAAAAAACCAAGTCAATCGATCAACAACATGTCCCAATACTTTTTTAAAGCTCCACCAAATAGTCGAGATAGCCCTCGGAAAACAAAAATCCTGACAGAGTAATTGATGAAGGGTGTCTCCCTCCAGATATTTACATCTGATGATATCATTCCAGATACCATTTCCCTTAATAGCCCGCCAACACAGGGTTTATCGTTAATGCGTGGGCTTTAAATTCACAAATGAAACAATCCTTTGAGTGGATTTTGTCCTCTGTAGTTTATGCAAACCTCTGCTACATTATTTTTTCCAGCCTCTACACTAGTACCTTTCAAACTTTGACTTGAAAAATAACACCATTGCACCCATTCATGTGCATAGGGGATACACATATTGGCTCCAACTTTATCACGGTCACTGCTCAAATCATGTCTCAAGATTTTTCACACTACAGAGGATACACACCTTTTCAATAATTTATCATCAATTTAGAGTGAAATCACACTCTTAGATATTGTGTTTCTTATGTATAGGTAGCCAAAATTGCACTTGCTCCTACAAACCATGAACTCTTTTAGCACAAGTGCGCATTACAACTATGAGATGCTCAACAAACAAAACTTTGCATTTTCTCTGATCCTTGCACACAATGTCTTTTCATTCTCTGATATATAGAAAATTTTATCACTCATGATCGAGCCAACGTCCACAACAATCGTAATTTCTTTGGACTCCTTCAATGCAACAATATGTTAATCAACCAACCACTACAACTAAATGACCACTTTTGATCAACAAGCTCCTTCATGTGCTCCACTTTATCAATCACAATGACCGCACTTAGTTAATGACATTCTCAAGTTCTTGATCCATCATACTAGAGTGATCGACAAACCATTAGAGATGAAAATTCATCTCACTACCACTATTTCAGATTGCGCACATATTTACATACTGGTGAGCTCGACTCGAGTTGTGGAGAATTTGGCCCATTTGCGATACTTAATTTTCCCTTTTAATTCAACGATTTCCGCCCACGCAAATGTGTACTCGATCTCAGGCTCTCAAACTCTAAGAAGATATATACTCTACTTCAACAATTTTTGAAACTCGGCCTCTTGAGAAATGTTGATACAATCTCGGACTCTAAGTATTACTCTCGACTTCCTTTAATTCTGAGGATTTGTTCCATTTTCAGATTGGGTAAATCGATAGCAGCAACTATAACTGTCTTCAAGAAATAACATACAAACATAGCTCAAAATCAATCTACAAAAGGAAACTGTCAGGCCGGCAGGAAAAACAAATCTGATACCTTGTAATATCTCGTTTGTTATTTTCAGCAAAATTACTAGCAATTTTTACGTGGCACATTTTTTCTTGAATTCCATTTGAAACACCATATAAATATGCCAAATTTAACACAATAGAAGTTGTCGCCAACAAATAAATCGAATTTGTAATAAAACCCATAAAATCATCTTTATTATATTAACTAGAATAAGAATACATTCAAATAGGTGGAAATAGCTAAGATAATGATTGTCATTAAATAATATGTTGCAATTTTGTTCTGGAATTTAGGGATCACCCATCTTAAAATATTTATGGTCATATTTCAAGCTAGTAATTGTGGCTCATGGTTAGGAGATAGATGACCACTTGCTAGCTAAAAAAAAGTCTGAGCCAAAAAAATTTATTCTTTCCATTCTTAAATATTTTGAGGTGAGTAATTCAAAAATGCCAAAACAAAATTACTTTTTTCAAAAATTTGTTGTAATGTTGAACATGGCTTCCAAAATGACAACTGAAAATGATATCCAAATTGGAGATATGAATGATCCCCACTCCAATCCTCAGATTTGCTTCATAACTCATCTCCAACTGATGTTGATGATGTTGATGATGTTCCATGAGATTTCTGGATGAAATCTCTTCAAGAGTGGGTTGGGTTTCCAACTCACAAAAGAAAACCAAGGGTTTCGTCGGGGGCTTACTGAAATATGAGAACCACTTTTTCAAACCTCTCCAATAGAAAATATCAAAACTCCAAGATGCTTGAAATGATTTTCTCCCTCTCCTAAATATGTAATGGATCCTTCTCCAACCTTCTAGAAGAACTTTATCTTATTATTTTATTCATATTCTAGAAGATTCTCCCCTTTACTTTATTAAAGTGATTTTTTATTTATTTTATTTAAGTCACTTTCCCCCTTCTCGCCTTTTTCTCTAATTAAGCCCTTTCCCCTCTTTATTTAATTGAGTGACTAATTATAGTCACTTCTAATACGAGAAAATGGTTATCATGCCTCCATGCTTTCTCTAGGCACTAAAAAACACTTCATCAATTTTCACCATTCCATCGTGTAGACCTATTGATTCCAATTCCAACGAACTATTACACTAAGGTGTTTCTCCAAATAATATGCTTCCATTGACACCTTTAGTGTTTTTAATTAACATATGCTAATTATAAAGCCATTTTACAAGAATCATTAGAATGGAACACAACTAAGAAAAAATTGTGCAGATTTGACCCTCATGACGAAATATGCCAAGAGAACTTCATCACACTCAATAATACTTGTCTAGAACCCTTTAGGCCTAGTGATGACATAATCTTGCTCCTACGACCTCACTATCAACAACCCTGGAAATCCATCCTAACCGCATCATAAAAGAAACTGAACATGGGGATATTACAATTTATAAGTCAGAGTAGGCATGATGATTATTGGTGGTTAAGGATTCCAATTGATGAATATAAAGGTCCACGACCTCTAGACGATGTCATGATCTCATTCTCTAATGTGGTATGGTGGTCAAGGGAAGGCGAAATATACAAGTAAAACAAACCTAGAGGAGATGAAAGCCAATCGTATAAACAAGACTCAGGCAGGGGAAAGTCAAGAATACAATTATGTATTGGACCTAGAAAAGTGGAGGCACGAGGTAAGGCATCAGATGGAGAGAGGGCAGAGCCAAGGGTAGGCGTCAAGTGTGGATTAAAGACCAAATAAACCATAAAAGTCACATAGATTCTAATACCACTATGTTACCCTATAAACTAAGCACTAAATGCCACAACGTAGACAGAAACAAGATCAAACCCTGAAAAATATTGGACATAGGAAGTGTTACCCATTCCTAACAAACAAAAAGACTTAGATAATGAGTGATCTAGTCCCTTCTTTCTCCTAGACAATGTGAATTCCAAATCGAATTACTTATACAACTTCATCCTTTTGCTGATGCCAATTCCTGTAGAGTTGAAGCTGCTGATAGGGTCCACTCTCAGGAGACTAGGGCCTTCAAAACCTAGTAAACTATAAATTCCAACACCACAGTGGAACTGTCCCAATTATGGCAAGGATTCTCTACTTGCAGCACTAAAAAACTCAAGTTTGCAATACAGAAAGAATGAGTTCCCGATGAAGGTTAAGTTTTCAATCATAGTGGTCTTTTCCAGTGAGGTTGTTGGCATGTGTGGTTGCATGGGGTGGGATGGCCATGCCAGCCCCCTCTTTAATGTAAGGAGAGGTGGTGTAGTGGAAAGCCTCCCCCCTTATACTTCTATCTCTTTATCCAACGCTTCGATTAGGTAGTAACTAGTCTATTTCATCTTCAAATTATTAACTAATCAACATAGATCAAATAACATTTTTCACTGGAATTCACCAAAATGTCACAATACAATTTCAAGATTTGTTGTTGTTTAAAATACATTTTTGAGTGCATAAATGGATTCAACACCCTGAAAAACCCTTGGGACACTCGAATTATGCATATCAAACAATTTAAACTCAATTTAAAAAAAATGTGTCAGGTTTTGTCTCTAAGTTAGACTACTCCTTAACTAATCAATATCCATCTTAACTATGGATCTACTAAGCGCCCATAACGATCAAATATCTTGATGGATTTAAAGTTAAGATTATCAGGGCGTGTTTAATTTCTCCCTATAAATAGGCTATATTCCACATGAATACCATGGTTCAATATCATGGGTTCTCATAAACCTAGAGCTCAAAAACCACTAGTGACTTGATTAAGTCAATTTTACATTAACTACCCAATAAATAATAATAATAATGATAATCACAACAATAACTAGTATACACAATATTCTATAAGAATATCAAAATATCAATGATGTTAAGTGTGAAAATATGCATGCTAAAATATTTGTATTTTAATATAGCTTGAGTGGGCCTAATGGTTAAGAGCATGTCTTTCTTCTTAAGAGGTCATAGGTTCAAAGCCACAGGGGGTATAGTATGTATGCCTTCGTAGACTTAGTAGTGTGTCCCTTGCCCCACCAACAAAGGCGTCTCGGAGGTGGGTCCCTTTTCTCAACAACAAGGGGGTCTTATACGGTGTCTCGTTTGGATAATAATAATAAAGCTGAATCTAAAGATTTGGCTTCTGCTCCTTTTAAACCCAAGGTTTGGAAGCGGTTTGTGGATGACACCTTCATAAACTAGTCTCATGGTCGTCAAGAGTTAGATTCTTTTCATCAGCACCCAAATAATCAATTTGACTCCATCAAGTTCACGATGGAAACTGAGACTGAGGGAAGCCTTCATTTCCTTGATGTTCTCGTCTTTAGAAATAATAATGGCTCTTTCTCGCACCGTGTTTTTCGAAAGAAAACTCACACTGATCAGTATTTGCATTCTTGCTCTCATCATCATCCAACTCAAAAATTTGGAGTTCTTAACACTTTAGCCACGAAGGCACTTAGAATTTCAGATAAGGATCATTTGGATGAGGAGAAGACCCATATCCTACAGGTCTTTGAAGAGAATGGCTATAGTAATATTCAGGGTTTGAAGGCTTTCATGGATGCTAGCAGAGGTTCGAAACAGAAAAAAAGAAAAAGAGGATTTTGCTGGTAGGGTTAATTTGCATTTTATACAAGGTACTACTCACAAGATTTCTCGGATTTTAAGGAAGCATAAGATCTCTTCCTCTTTTAAACCTTTGAACACCATTCGTGGTTCCCTTAGATCTGTTAAAGACTCGTAGGACCCCAAAAGTGTGAACGGTGTTCATTTGATCCCATGTTCTCGTGGGATTCCTTACATTGAAGAAATTGGCTGGTCGATTAATAAAAGGATTCAAGAACATACTGCGGATATCAAGCATGGTAGAACGAGGACCTTAGCTCTAGCTGAGAATGCAGAGAAGACAAAGCATCACATTTGTATGGAAGAATCCAAAGTCATTGCTAGGGTTGAGCATTTCCATAACCAAAAATTTAGGGAAGCTATTGAGATTGAGAAAAGGCCACAGACGTTGAATAGGGATAACGGGTGGAAAGTGAGCACTTGTTGGGTTCCATCTCTTTGCTCTAAGTAGTGGTCCATCCTCTTGGGTTTTCCTCTCCTTGTGTTTCCCTGTGTTTTACTTAATAGGTGTTTGGGGTTTAATGTTCCCTTTTTTATTATAAACTTTAAAAATTATTTCTATTACTAACATAGTTTTAGTATTTTTTTCTTTTTAGGTAGTTTTATGTTTTTAATTCCTTTTATTTAATTCTTTGTTTTTTAACTTCTAATGCTGATTTTATTCCAATATATATATATATATATATATATATATATATATATATATATATATATATATATATATATCATTATTTATATATTTTTAATGTTTATTTTTGTCTTTATTTTATTTTATTTTCATTTTTTAAATTTACTTTTATTTTAATCTAGTTATATGTTTATTTTTCCATTTTATTACTTTTATTTTATGGTTAATTAGTCTTTGTAAGATTTTGACTATTTGTAAGGTCTTAGCTAGGATTGATCATTTTCATCACCATAAGTTAAGAGAGGCCCTTGAAATTGAAAAAAGACCCGTAAATCTTAATAGAGATGACGGTTGGAATATAAGCAACTGCCTTATATTATTAATTTTCCTTTTTATTTAATATATATATATATATATATATATATATATATATATATATATATATATATATATATTTTATTTGATTTTAGTTTATTTATATTTATATTTTATTTTATTTATTTCTATTTCTATTTTATTTTTAATTTAATTTAATTTTTTTATTTTATTTTTAATTAATTAATTTATTTTTATTTTTATTTATTTATTATTATTTTTTTTCTTTTATTTATTTAATTTAATTTTATATTTTATTTTATTTTATTTATTTATTGATTTTTTTTTTTTTAATTTAATTTATTTTATTTTAATTTTTAATTTTTTATATTTTTATATTTTTTTATATTTATTTATTTATATATTTTATTTTATATTTATTTTTTATATTTATTTATTTTTATTTTTTATTTTTTAAGATAGTTAGATAAATAATTATAAGAAAATAAATATTAATAAGATTTTTATATATGAATTAAACTATTAAATAGATCTAGCCGTTATTAATTTTAATAGTTAATCTAGTCGTTAGGTTTTATTAAGTAAATAATTAAATTATTAGAACTAATCGTTATTATTTTAAAAGTCAATTAGCTATTATTCTAACTGTTTTACTTTGTCATTTCTACATCTATTTAAACATAACGATCGGATCTGATCTCTCACCTAGCCCTGATGATGAACCACACTGGTTGGTTCGAAACGCGTCAACTTTGTTCATTGTAATGTGATTATTACCAAAAGATTTCTGCATCATTTATTTGTTGTTTTTGACCGTTTTTAACATCTAATTTTCCAGAGGTCTTGACTGTTGTTTTTCTCTGCATGATATTTATATGATAGTTGGAAAAACTAATCTTCATTATCCTGATGATGAACTACATTCAGTGGTTCGAAAAAAATAAAAAAATATCTTGTGATTTCCTGGAAGATTTATTTTAATTTGTTATGGATCACATAAGTTTACATTCTCAAATATGATTTTTATTTTATCTTTATCGAGTCAAAATATTTACATGACATTAAGTTTTTTTTTTTTGTAAACTTGCTAGTACCTCTCTATTCATTCAACTAATCAAAATAGCAGGTTACATTATTAGATTGTATACTTCATGGCCTCAACCTACCCGTAGGAAACTAGGTTTGTTGGCCATCTCAAAGAGTTATAAGCCAACCAAGATTGAAAAAGCTTGAATATGTCTCTATCTATCTTAACAGATCTATTATCTACTACATCTAGTGACATATAAAGAAATTAAATGATATCCACTCTTTGCATATGAACAAAAGAACAAGTAACCACTAAACAAAGGGGTCTCAGAGGCGGGTCCCTTGCCAATCAAAATAGCAAGTTACATTATCAGATTGTATACTTGATGGCCTCAACCTGCCCGTTGGAAACGAGGTTTGTTGGCCATCTCAAAAATTTATAAGCCCACCAAAATTAAAAAAGTTTGAATTTGTCTCTAGCTATCTTAACAAGTTTATTATCTACTACAACTAATGACATATAAAGAAAGTAAATGCTACCTGCTCTTTGCATATCAACAAAAAAACAAGTAACCACCAAACCAAGTCATTTGATGATTCAATGAGTGTTGGGTCCTTGACACTTAGCACTTGACCCGGGCATATCAACATGGTTCATACTCTGAAGTTGTTTGTCTATTCGTCCAAGGCAGACATTCTGATGGTGTTGCTGGAGGTAAATCTCTTGGATGTCCTTGCGAATTTCTGCTAAAATGGAGGCTACCTTCGGATCTCCTCCAATCTCTTGAGCAGTGACAATTTCTTTAGCGAGTAAACACTTCATAGTCCACTAAATATGAATAGACTGCTTGAATAGTGACAGTCTACCTCTAGTGTTCCCCAGATCTGTCAACATCAGATCCATCTCGTCATGAGGAATTTCTTACCTGACATTACGTTGTATTCCAATATCTCTATCATATTTGACTACCAAAAAATTTAAATCTTGAATATATACATACCCATAAAACATATTTCCAAAAAATTAAAAATAAACTCCGAAATCATGGTTTAGGTTACATGTATTATTTTGCGTATCCCTTAATTAATCGAATTGGAGCCATACGTTCTTTGGAGGGCAATTATTCTAGGGCAGGCAACAACATATTGATAATCCAAAAGTCCCGGAATATCATAATTTGTTAAATATAAAGTATTATTTTTTCAAAGCATAAACTCTTAATAAACAAAAATGATTAGATATCGATAACCCGTTATAAATTATTAGTTCATATAAAGTATATTTAATATAAATGACTTGGTACGTATAGAATTCAAACACATAATACAATGTGGACTTTTTTTCAGTTGAAGTATGATGCCAACGGTTACGCGGTGGACCAAAATTTAAGAGGAAGTTAGATTCACTCGAGCGGAGATTCTTGAAACGAAAGGCAAATTTTCCAGTTTTTGGTATGTCCTTTGCTTTTGGCTTTTCTTTTGTTTTTGGAGAATTCAAATCACTCAACCTCATCTTTACTGAGTAATATTCGACACAAATCCGCGACGGCGTTGACAAAGAGCAACATTCCGGAGGGTTTGCTTTTTAAAGGTGGCGACTTGCTAACTACCTAGGGTTTGCTTTTCAAAGGCAGCGACTTGATAACTCTAATTCCATGGAAATCAAATGAAAATGAGGGTAATGAATGATTAAAGAATCATCACCCTTCTCTCTTTCTTGTTACTTAAAACCCGTAAATCTCGCCTGTGTATGCGTTGAGTGGTGGTGCTGTCTGTTGACCACACTCCTGCTTTATTTGCGTTACCCTCCCTTTAATTGCCTACATCTGTGTGTAAGGAAAGGAATTCACGTAGATAAACAACCTTTAACAAACCATATTAAACCATGCTCATTAAGAGGAACGAGAGGAAAGAGATGTTGATGAGCATAATTACTTGAATTCCCTAAAACACCATTATTTCCCGCAGCCGGATCGAAGGGGAACAATGCCATTCCATGACCAAAAAACACTGAAGACATATGAAACTATCCAATCTGCTGAGAATTCCCAGCGACCTCAACTCATTTTCAATTTAAGGAATTTCAAAACAAGGGACTCAGGGAACGGTGGCAGCGTAATTTTGCCGGGCAAACCCATCACCTGAGCCCTACATTTAAGGGATCTATATGCTTCATAAGACTTCATAATGAATCCTCTCTGAATAGTGATAACAAATCAGTGTATTTGTAAGGATGGGTATGCTACACACTTCATTATGAATCCTTTTTGAATAATGATAACAAATCACAGAAATTTTCTTTTGTAAGGATAGGTATGCTATACTTTGAGTGTCTCACCATAATTTTCATAGCTTGTGGAATGATTTGAGATTCATTGTTTGTATTGTAAGGATAGGTATGCTATACTTTGAGTGTCTCACTCTAATTTTCATAGCTTGTGGAATGATTTGAGATTTATTTCTGTTATTGTTTGCATACTTGGGATTCCATGTGGCACTAGGCTACTTGGGTCCTCCAATTTTTGTTATTGTTTTATTTATTTGTTTTTTAAATATTTGTAATTTTTTATATAACTTCATCAATCATTTAGGAATTATGGAAGGTTTAAGGTGGACATTAATCTTGGACTCTTCTAAATCTAATTTACATTCTCTATTATCATACATATATGTTTATGTTGAAGTCTCTTAAGACATTAAAATATGCTTTGGATGAGATTTCTTCAACAATTTTAATAGTCCATTTTATAATATCTCTACAGATTCTTCTTCTCAATAGAGCCTTTGACCAAATGTTGTGGGATATCATGAGTCTCCGAAAACTAAGTGTATTGACTTGATTTTTTTTTTGCTAACAAAAGGACCCCGATAAAAGTGATGCTTTTTTTCTTGATTATTTGTGGTGTGACCCAGACCTCATGAGTACCTAAAAATATTTCCTTCCTTGAGACCATTAAGCATCTCTCCTCTTCCTACTACTTTTCCAAAATTTAACCTTATTTTGGCTAACAAAAAACCCAATAAAAAAAATGTCCTCTTTTTAATAATTTGTCGTGTGACCAAGACCATGAGTACTTAAATACTTTTCCTTCATTAAAAACATCAAGCATCCCTCCTCTTCCTACCACTAATGATACTCCTCCTCCTACCACTAATGTTATAGGGTTGGTCAAAATTTAACTTTAAGGTTCAAAAATCCGAGGACCTCAAAATTATCTTTGAGTTCTTGTTACATTCGTTTAACAAAATTCGGCAAAGTTTTATTTCCATCTACTTCTAATTTATTTTATGTTATAGCTCTGCAATATGTTATTTTTAAATTTGAAATTTCTCTAATTTTAAAATTTCATTTAAATTCAAACTTATTTCACCGAGCAGGAATTCGATTTGGGTTGTCGAGCATGTGAATGAAGGGTTTCCATGATACGAATATAGTCATATATGTTCAAATTTGGCGACTATATTCAAAATGCACACGATCGTCACAGTAAAGCAAATGCACACAGCATCCCATACATGTTGTATGATGACCATCATCGTGCTTCCAAAATAAAATGATTGTACCAAAGTGTGTTCTAAGAGAAAATTGACACAGCTAGATTCACACAGAAAGGATTGTCGCTTTGGAAACAATAAACATTATCCCTTTTTAATTCAATCACATTGAAGTAGTTGTGTAATTTACTTTATACATATTATTTGATAGATGTTGAAGAAGTAATATATTTATTCAACCTGAAAAAGAAGGGAAAAGTTACATTCTACAAATGCCCAAAGACATTTAATCAATATCTGCCTTTCCACTGATGCATGATCAAAAGGATAAAAGCAAAAAGTAAAAGAAAAAAATATACATAATTTTTTAATTATGTATGATAAAAATCTTTTTTTTTTCTTTTCCATTTTTCTCCAAACCTTTTAGCTAGAAGGGGTTGTAACTATTTCCATCTCATTTCCTGCTACTTGTGGAGGAACCTCTTTGTCTGAATTCAATCTTTCTCATGCATGTGATCGCTTTTCCTCTGCATGCTTTTCTAAATGCATTTTCTCACTCATTTTTATTTTTGAGATAATCATCTCCTTTGAATTTGGCCATTTTTGGGAGTATTCTCTTGAACCATTATTGATATTTTTACCTTTATTAGCTTGAGTTTTTTTTTCTGGATTCTTGTTCTCTTTCTCTAGCCCTTCATCTTCCTCTTCTATATTACTTGGAAATTTCCAACCCCTCTGCTTTGGACTTTGCCGCTTTTTTTTAGAGCCTTTTTAGCTTGAGGGCAAGAATTTTGCAAATGTCTTATTTGGAAACAATGTCCGCATATGAAAAATGTTCTCAGAATGGAGTACCTATGTCCATTCAAAATTTTCATGTTTCAATAAGATACAATCTGCAAGACCCTTGTTGAGGTCCATCTTAGCACATATTATTGCAAAACTAAAAATGTCCTTTGGTGTTCTATCTTTAAGTTCCATGTTAGCACATATTATTGCAAAACTAAAGATGTCCTTTGGTGTTCAATCTGTGTATAATCTACTATGAAAAACCTCTTTGAGCACAAAATAGATATCACATTTTGTCTAAGAAAAATATACTCAAGAAAATAGTCTTCTAGTTTCAGCCAAAAACCCTTAAATAAAAATATTGATTCTGTGTTTATAGATTGAAAAAATCAATTTTCAAATCTATCGATTTGGGATCCAAGATACCAAAATCCTCTCAATTTGTTCCACTATGTAGGGACAAGATAAGAAGATTGTTCGGTTGAAGCGACATTCTTTCTTTTAAGTGTGTCCTTTAGTTTTCCGGGGTCTGCATTAGTGTTTCTATATTGGGCAGAAGACCTTACCCACTCCTTCACTTCCACCCTTAATCTCAGGTTTATTATAATGGTTGAGTGATGAGTGATGTTATATTCTTGCAAACAGATTTCATCTTGTAAAAACTTTCCTTCATAAATGAAATTTTGAAATTTTGCCGGATAACCCAATCTCTTTAGGTTTTTTTTTTTTCCACTTTCAAACTGGATACACAACATAAACTTTGAAGAGAAACAAGTTTCCACTTAGAGTCTTTGCAAAAAATTGGAAAAGCTTCATCGAAAGTTGTTTTGTCACCACATCAGGAATGACGCATGTTAGATTTGAATTATCGTATTGTTCCTCAACCTCATCTGCAATAAAAATACGGTGTGGGGGCTATGGGGTTGAGATAAACCTCATAGTACTGGTTACAAACAATTTGGTGGGGGAATAAAGACTTGGGTCTCGTTGAATTAGTGTTAAAGCACACCCCTTGACCAACCCTCACACGAAATCCATGAAAACAAATTGAAAATAGAGATCCTTCAAGTTTTCACCCAGATATAAGAGATGAAGGATTAAATCTACAACGAATACGGATAGAAGACGTTGTTGAAGTATTAGAAAAAGCGATTCGGGAATCGAGGAAACAAAAGACCATACCAGTGAGACGCAGAAAAATCCATTCCTCCGATGTGGGATCATAATAATAAAAATGACGGCGAAGCAACTCCAGTGCTACGAGTAATTTTCCAAAGCTCGTATGAAAACACAATAGAAACTAAAAAATCCTCATTCATCTGTACGAGACGCCGATCTCTAGGAATGCAGATTCCATTTACCTCAGAATCGACGACGACGACCAAACAGAGATTGCAGAGAGAAACTCAGTCATTTCGCTCTCCGAAATTAATTATTAGGGTAGCAATTGTTCTAAAATGTGCAAAGAGATACTCATAGAATTGTTAAATTGAAAAATTTGTATTTTGCGGAAAAAATAAATGAAGTTTGATTTGGAAGATTGAATTTTTAATAATGCAATTGGTTTTGAGCTTGGCATCCATCCATGTGTATCACATTTTTTAAATAAAATGGTGTCAAAATGATTTTGATTTTTTTTTGACTTTTTATTTTTTAAATTGGTTATGGGCAGTGAGGCAATTTACCAAGAAAGATTATCTGGAAAATGAACGGACTTCCAAAGACCAAGCAGTTGGGCAAGGCTGAGCAGTTGGGCCGTTAGAACAGTTAACCAAAAAATTACCTTTTCTCATAAGATAAAAGGAAATCTCATGGAGAAAAAGGTGTTTTGTGTTTTTTATGGAAAAGAAAAGTTGAAGAAGGTAGGACGTTACCTAATAGATTCCAGATTTGGTCAGGGCTAGTGGATCTCAAATATAGACTTCGAGGTTTGGGCTGGACAATAGTCTTGATGCCATCTCTTTTGTTACCCACACTGCAATCTATTGGTCAGTGGAGGAGCTCGGGGGCGAGGAGAGGACGTAATCGCCCTTCTCTATGGTTGGGTTGACCAGACTAGTGTATGAATTATTGAGATAAGTATCTGTTGTCATCTGTAATAGTTTATTGATGGATTTCTGAGTGTGATTGCTGAATGAAAAAAAAAAATTACCCCTTAAGCTGTAGGGTAAGGGTATAGGAGTTATACTGAGATTAGTTTATTTCATTAGATAAATTTACAATCGAATGTGCAAGTAGTTCTACATTCAGTTAAGGAAGGACTGGGTGAATATAGAAATGCATTGTCTATGCATAACCTTATAATGTGCATAGAAGTACTAAATGTGAACAGGTGAGCTTTCTTGAAAATGCAACTTTGTTCATCTTCAATAAGATGCAATTAGTTATTTGAGTAAGAATGCACTGTTTATTTTCAGTAGACTGTATTTTATCAGTAAGTCTCTGGTCATTATTATAGTAAGATTACTTTGTTGTTTCAGCAAATTTGTAGCTGTCATAACATAAAGACTATAATCATTATGTTAGAAAAAAAAATGTTGATGGTTTATTTGCAACAATGCTGTAACTGTTCCTTATAATAAGGTTATGTTCGGGCATCTCTATTAAGATCCATGCCACATATTTCCTTATTTGAAATATGTATTTATGAAGTTTATGGAAGCCTAGTTTTAGGTGTAAAATATAAAATTTGTATGTAAGTGACTCTATTAGAATTGTAGAACAAACGGAAAAGAAGGATTGGAAATATTAGATTTGTAGTGGTGGTGAAGGACAATTAGTCCACTTTGGGGAGGGTTCCAGAGCGTCTGTAAGGTGTAAATAAAATTACACGGACTGACACAGATGCTCGAGGGGTGGTCCAGTCACCCTTATTACAAATAAAAAACAAAAGAACCCAAGATATTAAGTGATTAAAATAAATCTATAAAAATCTACCTAATAATAAATTTTCTTGAATGGTAATAAATAATGAACATAACCCGAGAATGGAGAATTAGTTTAACATGTGAACACGACAGAAGCGAAAGGGCTTATACTTACATTACATATAAATCATAGAACTATCACAGTTTAATTACATAAAATTCCACTATATGTATATTGTGATCAAAGGAACACATTCATTACTTTTATGACAGGACAAG
>CM076576.1:909112195-909222195 GCA_034641835.2 Pinus albicaulis | reverse complement strand
TAAACCACGAGTATATAACACTTGTCCTTTATAAGCAAAGAGCCAAAATTGGAAAAACAATAAGTTGCAGAATGGACTTTGTGTTGCAATAAATTCCAAACAACTTAATTACTAGATAAAAGGGGGGAACCCAAGATTAATACAATTAATCCACTTGGGTAAGTAGACATATTGTACTGGTTGCAAGGAAAATAATCCCTCCTAAACTTTACTAATGTAAAGCAGGTATGCATAAATAGGGAATAAGGGATAATGGTACGATAGTGCTAACTAGTACGATCTCTCACAAGAGACAAAATGATTGAACTCTGAATATATCTTGATTATTGATTCATAGGCAATGTAAATATACTTGATAGAATGATGAGTGGTCTTCATTGGTAAAAATAATAATTTATAATGATGCAGTGATAATAATGCTACCAGCTTAATTTGAGTACAAATTACCCTTGATGGGTTACGAGGTATGCTAACCATTTTATTTATATAAGTATTTATGAGAAATTAATAACCACAAGGATGGTGAATGTAGGTCAAGCTGGAAGGGAGGACCCTAATAGAGCCTCTGAGTATTTTGACTTAGAGGAAATGGTGTTACATAAAGCAAGCAGTTACAGCATTAAGTGCAGCAAAGGTACTACAGCTCGGACGAACTACATGTGAGAATTAAAATATATATTTTATGCGTAAGAATATTCAGGTCTGTGTTCAAGTTAAGAAACACCAAGGACGGTGTTTCTCTCAAGGGGGGAAGATGTAACACCCCTAGCAAAAAGTAAATAGTCAATTTACTTTCAATTCAGTAATTTAGCAAAATCGAGGAATTTAATATTTAAAATTATTTTGATTTTATTTTCTTTTAAAATTGATTATGGCAGTGAGGCAATTTACCAAGAAAGACTATCTGGAGAATGAACGGACTTCCAAGGACCGAGCAGTTGGGCAGTTAGAACAGCTAACAAAATAGGTACCTTTTCTCATAAGATAAAAGCACGGATAATTTTAGGGATGGAAAATTATCTTGAAGTTTAAAACGTTGGTGAATTTCACTAAGTCCCTAATATGTGAAGTATAAAATTTTATTGATATGTTTGTAAAATTATACAAATTTATAATGATTTTATATATAGTCTCTATATAATTTTGGCTATTTTTAAGGTAGAATAATTTTATATTGTAAAATTTGGGTGAATCGTGTTTACAAAAAATGGAAATTGGCGAATCATTTTTTTTGAAAAATCATGGAAAATTAGTCCACCTGGAAATATTAGCCCCTAAATTTTTCCATGGATAAAAGGAAATCTCATGGAGAAAAACGTGTTCTGTGTTCTTTATGGAAAAGAAGAGTTGAAGAAGGTAGGATGAGTTTGGGCTAGATAGTAGTCTTGATACCACCTCTCTTGTTACCCAAACTACAATCTACTGCTCAGTGGAGGAGCTTAGGGGTGAGGAGAGGATGTAATCACCCTTCTTTATGGTTGGGTGGACCAGAATAGTCTATGAATTATTGAGATAAGTATATGTCATCTGTAACAGTTTATTAATGGATTTCTGAGTGTGATTGTTGAATGAAAATACAAAAAAAATACCCCTTAAATTTTAGGGTAAGGGTATAGGAGTTATACCAAGATTAGCTTATTTCATTAGATGAATTTAAAAATCGAAAGTTCAAGTAGTTCTACATTTAGTTAAGGAAGGACTGTGTGAATATAGAAATGCACTATATATGCGTAACCTTATAATGTGCATAGAAGTACTAACTGTGAACTAGTGAGCATTTCTTGGAATTGTTCATCGTCAGTAAGTTGCAGTTAGTTGTTTCAATAAGAATGTGTTTATTATTTTCAGTAAGACTATATTTTATAATTTCAGTAAGTCTGTGGTCATTATGATAGTAATATTACTTTGTTGTTTCAGCAAGTCTGCAGCTGTCATAACATAAAGACTAATTGTTATGTTAGAAAAAATATAAATGTTGAGGGTTTATTTGCAGCAATGCCACAACTTTTCATTACAATAAGGTTGTGTTTGAGCATCTTTATTAAGATCCATGCTTCCTATTTCCTTATTTGAAATATGTATTTATGAAGTTTATGGAAGCCTAGTTTTAGGTGTAAAATATAAAAGTTGTACGTAAGTGACTCTGTTAGAATTGTAGAACAAACGAAAAGTAAGCATTGGCAATATTAGTATATTAGTGTCGTAGTGGTGGTGAAGGATAGTTAGTCTAATCCGGGAAGGGTTCCAGAGCAGAAAGTCTATGAGGTGTAAACAAAATTACACGGAGTGGCATGCTTGACGGGTGGTCCGGTCCGGTCACCCTTAGTATAAATAACAAACAAAAGAACCCGAGATATTAAGTGATTAAAATAACTCTATAAAAATCTACTCAATAATATATTTTCCCGAACGATAATAAATAATGAGCATAACCTGAGAATAGTGAATTATTTTAACATGTGAACATGACAGAAGGCTTATACTTACATTACATATAAATCATAGAAATATAGCAGTTTAATTACATAAAATTCCACTATATGTATATTGTGATCAAAGGAACATAGCCGTTACTTTTATGACATGACAAGTAATGGGAGAACCCTGTCATTTTGAGGAAAAAGAGTAACTCTGTTACATTAAAATCCTACGTTGAGAAAACCCATGGGAAATATCAATTCCTATACATTCAACTCAAAATAGAGAATGCTCGCAAGTCTACGGAGCAGATCTTAAAAGATACGGTTTCTTCAAATTATTCCCAACCAGAATGAGGACCCAAGGGGTTGAAATGGGTTAGCAACACGAGAAAGGTACTTGGAAGAATAAGCAACGTTAAACCCTTGCAGAATCAATTGAAAACCCCAACTCACAAGTTCCGAGAAGAGTGTATTACCTGCACTGCCAAACCCCCCAACAATTAGAAGCAATGAATTAAGCCAAACACAAGAAAGGAACTAAGTAAGACAATTTCACACAATGGAAATACCTAAAGGAGCAACAAGTTCTGGTGAAATATGCAGCTCGTAGATATAAACCCCAAAGAAAGGCGGTTGAGTATGATCTTGAGGAGTTCACTGTATAAGAAACATGATTGTTTGGGAGAAAGAGTTTCTACTCATCCGTGCAACTGCGCCATTGAACTCTTAGCAGATGAATTTCATAAGTGCTACCATGAAATGCCTCTAACTGAAGGTTGAATCCGGGTGTGTGTGGTTATAAAACATGTTATTCATTCTAAAAGTTTATGGTAAATTGTTAAAATAAAAGTTGAAGGATAAATTTTGTGTTGTTTGTTTGTGTTAAGTAATTGTTATTAATGGATGTTACAAATGGGTAATCATAAATATGTGGAGAGTGCACTTAATGAAAATGGTGAAGGAAGCAACGTTTTACCAACCTAAATTTTCTTCTCTTGTTTTTCACTTTTAGCTGTTCTCCCTATTAAATATAATGAATTTTAGAGAAAGACATATAGTGACTACTTTTCAGGAAGATGCTCTTTCCTACCTCATTTTTTTGAAAATTGGAAATCACTACATCATAAAGAACATATGCATATAATATTTGTACATTTTTTATTTATAATAAAAATAATTATATTATTATAGTATAATGATTTTATAAAATTACTCAAAAGAAAATAAAAAACAATCTTAATAATATTTAATTTATAAAATATTTTTAAAATTTATATAAAATAAAAGTAAAGAGATTATCTTGACAATCTTAAAAATTTAAAAAAAGAAAAAACTTATTCTATATTTTGAAATTTACATCAAATAAAAGCCAAGAGATTATTCAGTATGAAATTTTACCAGTCTTAAATGAAAGGTTAACACCTTGTGTAAAGAGATTTGTTTCTACTATTATTATAAATGGATTCCTACCTTAATCTCATAAAACTAAGAATGCTGTTAATTTAGTGCAATGATTTACTTTATAATTGATATGATGTTTTTAATCATAAAAAAATGTCAATGGCCTTAACCATAGAATCTTATCATAAATGAGTTGGCCTATTTTAAATATTTAATATATTAATGATGAAAGAGGTAAAGATGGTATTATGAATATTTTATGATTAACACTATATGTCTTTTTATTAAAATGTTACATATTTTGATTTATCTTTTTAATTAATAATCTGGATGGATTTAAAATTGGTTGACAAAATTCCATACAAATTTTGTATAATAGCATATAATTATTTCATATTTTATTTAGGTGATATCAACGTAATTGTTAAAATTGGTAAATTTTATATGATTGGTATAGCAATGTCACTTTATCACAGACATCAAAACAATTATTTTATGATTTATTTCATATTATCAAAAATTAAGAATTTTTTTTTTATAAATTACAATTTTGTTTTAATTTAATATTATTATTAATGATAAAAATATATAATAAAAACCCTAACTTAAGATTTATGCTCATTTTATCAACTCAATTTTTAATGTGTACATAAATTTTTGTTATAATATTATGAAAATATTATAACTTATCACGACAATATTTCTAAATAAATATGAATCGATAATCAAAATATTTTATATAAATTTTATTTTAAATTAATTTTAATATAAATTTTATTATAATTAATTTAACTTGATAATTTTTTATTAAATTTAATTGAAAAAAAAATGAAAAAATAATCAAAATATTATAGAGATATTTATTTTAATTTAATATTATAACATTTTTTAAAATTAAATTGAAAAAAAATTACAAATAATTTCAAAATAAACATCAAGTTACGTTGTAGGTTTGAAAATCATTGAGATATGCAATATATTTGAGAAAGTTAAAACAACTTGGTCAAATGGTTTTGAAAGTTTTTGTTTGGGTATTTATCATTGATGTTTCCATAAGTTTTTGGCATGGGTGAAAGGTGGTATATTTTATATTTTCTAGAAATCACTAAACTAAAAATATTTATATTTATGTGTTGGCATTTCTTTCTCAAAAATATTTAGACATGGATGAAGAGTAGTATATTTTTATATTTTTAAAAATCACAAAATAAAAAATATTTTAAAAGTATTTAAAATTTTAATAAGATAAGTTGAAAATCATATTTTGAAAAATAAGCAGAAATATGTCAAGTTTAAAATATTTACGATATAAGGGGTACTCTTCCATGTTGCTTTGTTGTTCTTAGTTGCCTTGCTTTCTTTCATCTGCATACTTCAATATTTTGTTAGAAGATTAAATTCTCTTTGCCTGTTAATTTGAATTTGTTATTTATTGGCCAAATAATAACAAATCTCGCACTGATTTCGAGGCATGGATCCAACCACCTTCACCTTCATCAACTAAAATTAGTTATGAGCTTAATCAGTCCTTCCTCACCAGCCCCACTCGAATTCGCAGCCTATCAGCAGAGTTGGACCCTCGTGATTCTATCCTTCACTGAATCACAATCCTTCATTGATTGTTATGGAATGCTTGCAACCATTCCTCGGGAGTTGATCTTACACGTAATTTCTCCTAACTTTTTCCAGGAATGAAACGAGCTTTCTGTAGCCCTCTCCTTATTTTTTTCTTTTGCCCTCTCCTTAATTTTTTCTCCCTGACATTAAAAGCTAGAAACGAAACCAGGTTTATGTAGCCCGTTCTCTAAACTAAACTGCCAATAATAACAACATGCCTCAAGTCTCTTAAATTTATTTTGTTTTTGTATAGTTCTTCGATGAGAAAAAATTCAAAGAGTTAATTACTATATTTTTCCCTTTGCTTTTCCTTTTAGGCTTTAAAATTGATGAAAAATGCCAGTCGGGAAGGCTTACTTAATAGCGTATTGTGAACTTAGACATTTGGGCTCTAGCAACACAGAGATTTCCATTTCAACATGATGTATTTTAAGATAAAGCTTATCCTGGGAATGGCATGAAGTTGAACGTTGCCACCCAAGCTTCAAAAAGGTTGATGATATGATAACCATGATTTTGAAAATATTCTTTGGGTCTAAAAACAAAACAGAAGTATTGGGAGTGCTTGAACAAATACTAAAAAGAGAGCCTTTCTTCAGCATGTTAATAATTATGGATCTTCATTGACAAGTACTTTTGTTTACTTCTTTCTAAATAGATAACTTTATCTACTTTTTACACATTACAGATTTTTTATACAATTTTAAATTTTTCCCTATATACATTATTATAAGTAATTTTGTGTTTTGGATGCCACCTCCACCACTACTGCAGTAGCTAGTAATTTTGTGTTTTGGATGCCACCTCCACCACTACTGCAGTAGCGTAGCTAGCCTTCGGCATGTGGATGAGCTCAGCCTGTTTTAAGTGCATATGCTGATGATGGTAGCATCACCACTCCACCACTGGATTTTATCCTTTTCTAGGGTCTGGAAAAGTAAGGAGCAAGACACTTGTCCATGCTACTGTTGAGATCGTATCTCCAATCCCTCATCCATCGAGTGTATGAGATTTCTAGACTTATGATAATGTATATTATTTTTTATGCAATATATGAAATGGAATATTTTTTTTGGTTTTTAGAATATTAATTTAATTGTTAATGGTTAATTTTTATTTAGTCTTTCCACATGGTACAATTTCGATATAATATTTCCATATATACATTATATTAATGTATAAGAACATAAAGTTTGAACAGATATATTGAATATAGTAAATATAAGATATATTCAATATAGTAAATATATTAATGTTTTTTCTTAAATGGTATTTCATGGTTTGCAGTGCTAAACCACATTGCATTGTTATAGACAATACTAACTTAAAAATGTTTTTTTTTTGTAAGTTTGGTAGTACTTTTCAATTTTTCACTTTTTTCACTTTTTTTTTTTTTTTTTAACTCCATTTTCATAACATGTTGAGATACATCACCCCGATTGGGGAAGGGAATTGAACTTATGATGAACTTAAAAATGTTATATTTGATATGTTGGTGAAATATCTGAAGTATTGTTATCATTTAATGAAGAGATGGTAAAGAGGCAAGTGTACTTCTATAGTTACATAACTTGAGGCAAATGATGCGCAATAAAAGTAATTACATCATTTAAGGTAAATAATGTGCAATAAAATTAATTTAGTCTAAGTGTCATATTTATTTGGTTGGTTAATCATGAAATAAAGATAACTTACTCGTGTCTTTATGTATTATGTAACAGTATATCTTAAGAAATTTAATTTAGATATATATAATATTAGTTGGTTTCGTGGGAATTTACTCATATATTTTAATTACTCATACATTTTAACAATATTAGTTGGTATTTTGGAAATTTACTCATTTTAACATTATTAGTTGGTACCTTGAGAATTTATTCATGCATTTACAAGAACTTACTCATACATTTATATGTGTAATATTATTTGATTATGATAAAAAATGTTTGTGCATTTTTAATTGTTTTAAATTTCTATTCATATCTTAATATCAATCTAAAATTTTTATGTGCGTTTAAGTTTTGAAATCATAATTGAGAACTAAGCTTCAATTATGTGGTAGTTTTGTTGTTAGTTTAATATTGATTTTGAAATTAGTTTTATTTCTCACTCAGGAAAAACTATAAATATATTAAACTACAAACCCCATTTATGGAGTTTACATACCCCATTATAAGGTTTAACTGTACACAATATGCTAAAAAATACACCCTTGAGGCTTTAGAGACCCCATTTATATGGGGTTTAACTGTACACAATATGCACAAAAATACACCCTTGAAGTCCACTGCGGGGTTCCATTTTACTGGTGACACTTAGTATCCCAATGACTATAGTTATACTATAAATTGAAATGTTTGATGACCTTATGATCTTAAGCACTCTTTCAACTTGAGTGAGTATTGATGATATCAATATTGATAATGTCACAGAAATGAGACAATGTGGATTCATTTTTTTTTACACAGAAGACTAAACTAAAAAATGTTATATTTGATATGTTGGTGAAAGATCTGAAGTATTTTCAACATTTAATGAAGCTATGGTAAAGTGACAAGTCTGCTTCTATAGTTATATAACTTGAAGTAAATATTATGAAATAAAAGTAACTTAGTCTAAGAGTCATATTTATTTGGTTGGTTAATCATGCAATAAATATAACTTGCTTGTGTCTTTATGTATTATGTAACATTATATCTTAAGAAATTTATGTTAGGTTCCATTTTACTGGTGACAATGGCTATAGTTCTATTATAAATATTGAAATGTTTGAGGACCTTACATTATTAAACACTCTTTCAACTTGAGTGAGTACTGCTATCAGTATTCACAATTTTAGAGAAATGAGACAAAAATGGTTACATAAAAGACTAAACTAAAAAATGCTATATTTGATATGTTGGTGAAAGATCTGAAGTATTTTAATGAAGAGATGGTAAAGAGGCAAGTGTGCTTCTATAGTTATATAATTTGAGGTAAATAATGTGCAATAAAATTAACTTCGTCTAAGTGTCATATTTATTTGGTTAGTTATAGCTTGCTTGTGTCTTTATGTATTATGTAACATTATATCTTAATATCCCAATGAATATAGTTCTATTCTAAGTATTGAAATATTTAATGACCTTCCAGTCTTAAACGCTCTTTCAACATGAGAAATATTAAAAACTGATTTAGTGAGTAATACTATCTTGATGACCTTCTAGTCTTAAACACTCTTTGTAACACTCATACAAGTAAAAAAAAATTATTGCCCCTTAACGAAAAACTAACTCTTTTACTTATTTGATGTTTGAAATATTTAATAAAGATTCTTATCATAAATACTATTGTTTCCATATAATAGTTAATGCAATGTAATATCCCAATCTCACCACCGATGTTTAATTTGATAATAATATAGATTATTAACTTCAAGATTTTGTGTTCACAAATGTTTATCCAACCTTAGACTTTATGGTTATGATATTGTAGTCACATATCATATCCCTGCATTTATGAAAGGAATTTCGTGGATTGTGATTTTATACGGGTTAAGAGCTAGCACGTACTACAAAATTCAATGCTCTTGGTTCTTTCGATTACTCCCTTTGACAGCTGGACAATTGGCCTTAGATCCGGTGTGGCATTCAACACTACCAGCCCTCATCCTCACCGTCTATCCTCTTGGATATCCACGTTAATCCTCCTAGAAAGAAAAGCTTGTTTATCCTCTCCAAACCCTAGTTAGCCCTCTCATTTGTCTCGACTCTCGTTTCTCTAGCTTGTTCCACTGTTTCTCCAAAGAATGTTTTTTGTGGTAATGAAGGGTTGTGCTCCGTCTGTGAGTAGAATACCCTTCATCGTGGAAGAGGTTTCCAATGGGAAGCCCATCTTGGTTTGCAGTAAAGGAGAGCTTTCTGATTATGACTGTTGGCATCTCGGCTCCACTTCCTCCGCCCTCTAGCTGGAGTTTCACTTTCTTGTTGTTATTCAATCCTCGCCGATATTCAAGAAGGCTTCCTTTATCCATAGTGCACGTAATCACAAATTCCTTATGTTAGTTTCAGTTTACCTTACTTGTCTCTTATGTAGTTACTGTCAATGAATTTTAAACTTGTAATTTGTTTGTAATTCTACCTCTTCGTTTGAATGATTCCCGAAGTTCATCACTTACATGTAAAGCCAATTCTAAGATATCTTTCTCTGTTTTTTTTTTATTTCTTCTGCAAAGGTAAGTTTTTTATTTCATGTTTAATACAGGTTTTTATGGGTTTCTTTTTTTTCAGGTGGGTTTCCCTTACCAAAAAAGTGGTTCATATGAATTGAGTCGGTTTTTGTTACACTTGGGATATTCTCGGTTCTTAGTTAACTAATTTGGCCCTTTCTAGGTATTCTTTAAGGATTTCACACGGTGGAAAAGATTTAGTATTCCTTTGAGTATTTAGCTCTTTCACGGGAATGCAATCTTCTTCCAAATATAGTTTATCGACTCATCTGTCGAGCTTGTCTTTCAAATAACTTTGTCTATAAAATGTTATGTCTTTCACTCTTGTGAAGACATTTAGATAATAATACGGGTTACTACTATAAAGACAGATATTTCTATTTCTATTGTTATTACCGGAAACTTTATCGTCCTTGGTTATATAATATTTAAAATATTGTAAATGAAGTATATTCTTTGCAGTTGAAAAAAATGATTTTCCTTGACAGACTGGTTATTGTCATTCCAGTTCTTTTATTTGTTATCCAAACTTCAATTTTTTTCATGCATTTTTCTTAAATATATATTTATATATCGCTCGCATTAACTATACAGCGAGGGGTCTTTACACTTCAGATTTTGTCTAATTTCTATGCGTTCCTCTGTTTATTCCATCACAAATTCGTTTTCGATTGATGGTTATAATTGTAAATAATTTTATTGTTATCTTTGCTGTGAATCGAATATGAAGTTTCTCCTGTTGTCTTTACTATTAGGAATTTTGTATTTTTATCTGGTGTCTGGACCACATACCATCTCTGTCCGTGTGTAGTTAGCAGGGGTAATGATGAGTAATGGGTTGGGGTTTCACCCGTATACCCTGTACCAAAGGCTAATTCCAACTTAGTATAAAAGACAGTATTGTTCTAGTTTGATTTTATTTGCACAGTAATCATAACTTCTATATTTGTTTATCCTTTATTATTACACTTCTTGGTCATAGCTCTTGATAATGCATCCTGTCAAATTAAAGAACCTCTGGAGTAATATACTAAGTACAGTTAGGTATTTCACGGTTAGCTGACTTACTTCTGATATTTATCTACTATGATTTCCATGTATCTTATAGCTACTATCTAATGTCCACAAGATTAAACTATAAATCTTACAGAAGTAATTCACAGAATCCTGAAAGTGTGTACTTATTTATTTATATTTCATAAATTTTCATTTCCTAATAGAAAGAAAGGTTCCAAAAGAAATATAATGTTTCCCTGAGATTAAATAACATATATATGTGTACAATAACTTAAAAACAATATTTCTGTCTATTCATACTAAAACAAACAGTCACTTATCACAAAATGTATTTGGCTATTGGTGTCCACCCAACCTTCAAGAAAGGAAATTACGTCCTCCTCTTGCCCTCGTGCTCCACTCCTGAAGAGGTACGGGTTGTTAGTAGATTTTCTGCTGTCACCTCAGGACTCCAGGTCCAATCAGTGCTAGAAAACTTCAGGGCTTGCTAAGTGATTTCCACTTGTCTCTACCAGCTCAAGAAAATCTCCACTCCTTCCTTAGCCCATAAATAGAACCCCCATTCCTCACTAAGATGACTCTCTTATCCCCAAAGAAGCAGGTAACTGTTCAAATTTTCCAACCACCTTTCAGTTCTTGGAAAATATTTACCATCAGCCTTTTTTTACTTTTTACAGAATCACCTTCCATAACGAATTTTATTACTCATAATTAACAATAAAGAAAATAATTTTTCCAGCAAAACATTAATTGTCTCAGCCTTTTCCTTAAACAAATAATAAAATGTCATTTAACTAGTTAACAAGTAGTTAACATTTAAATGCAACTATGACAACTCCCCCCCTAGAAGTAACACCATCCTTGGTGTTTCACTACAGCTCAAAAAATAGTTCTGGGTAAGACTCATGCACAAAACCTTAATCCTCCCAAGTAGCCTCATCCAGGCCAAATTTCTTCCACTGCACTTTAACCTAGGTGATGACTTGCTTCCAGAGCATAATTTCTCTCCAATCAAGTATGTGTTGCAGCTCGACCAGAAACTCGTCATCCAGCTCTACCTGCAAACAACAAAGTTCCTTGTCAATTTTTCATAAAGAAATCATATTTCAAGTTAGGATTTTTAATTCTATCCTACCTGCATATTCTGCCAATGAATCACGTGCTTCGAATCATGCGCATATCACTTTAACAGGGACACATGAAACACATTGTGTACTCGGATGTGACTGGGTAAAGCCAGTCGATAAGCCACAGGTCCTACCCTTTCCAAAATTTGGAAGGGTCCACCGAACCTGGGAGCCAACTTGGCATAAGAG
Organism: Pinus albicaulis; assembly: GCA_034641835.2. NCBI lineage: Eukaryota > Viridiplantae > Streptophyta > Pinopsida > Pinales > Pinaceae > Pinus > Pinus albicaulis. The sequence goes on along the minus strand of CM076576.1, from coordinate 909,210,217 downwards.
GCCCACCTCAAGGTACTTTTATTGGGTTTCATCCTCACATACATAGGATCTCCCACTTCGAATTCTCGATAAGTCCTCTTCTTATCTCCATAGATCTTCTTCCAATCTTGTGCAGCTTTCAAGTCTTGTCTGATCTTCTTTACTTTGACTCCATTTTAGCCGGCATTTCTGGTCCCAACATTAGTTTCGTTTCGAGACTCCTCCAATTTATGGGTGTGTGACATTGCCTCCCGTATAGAGCTTCGAAAGGACTCATATTAAGGGACTCCTGATAACCATTGTTATAAGCAAATTCAACCAGATGTAAGTAGTGTTCCCATTTGGTTGGTTGTTGCATCACATACATGCGCAACATGTCCTCCAGAACTTTGTTTACCTGCTCTGTTTGACCATGTGTCTAGGCATGATATGCAGTGCTAAATTTTATTTGGGTCCCCAGACCTATAACCAGAGTTTTCGAAAATGCAGAAGTAAACTTAACATCTCTTTCTGAAATAATAGTTTTTGGAATACCATGTAGTCTAAATATTTCTCTCATGAAAATATCTTCTATAAGTAGACTCCACAGGTATAAAATGTGCAGATTTACTCAATTTTTAAATTACCACCATTATGGAGTTATTGCACCTCTTTAACCAGGGTAAACCTGTAATGAAGTCTAGGAATATGACCTCCCACTTCCATTCATGTACTGGTATGGGCTGCAACAATCCTGTGGGATTTTGATGCTCCACCTTAACCTGTTGACACTCAAAACATTTATTTAAATTCTCAACAATATTTTTGCGCATACCAGGTCATAAATATACTTTTCTAATAGCAGTTAAAATTTTCTGGTATCCTGGATGTACCACATAATTACTCCTATGGTAATCATTCATGATTAGCTCCTTTAGGTCCACACGGTTTGGTACATACAACTTTCCTCTAATGGTTAGCATTTATTCTTTATTAAATCCATATTCAAAAATATTTCTTTGCTTTCTGGTCTCTTCCATTTGTTGCCATAGGAATTGATATTCGTGATCCTTTTGTGCCTCCTCTTTTACCTGATCTAAAAATTTACATTCAGCTCATTATAGTAAAGCTCGTAAACACAATGCAACTTCCTACTTAAAGCATCAACCACCCGGTTTTCCTTACCCTTCACATGTTAGATGTCCATATCAAACTCACTTAAGAAGACATTCCATCTTGCCTGTCGGGAGTTTAAATCAGCTTGCTTGAAATAAATAGTTAGGCTGCTATGATCTATTTTTAGTACAAATTTCTTACCCAATCGGTAGTGTCTCCATACTCGGAGTGCATGTACTACTGTTGTTAACTCTAGATCATAGGTTGAATATATTTTTTCATGTTATTTCAGATTTCTTGACTCATAAGTCACCACCTTCCCTTCCTGAGATAAAACTGCCTCAACTCCCTCTTTACAAGCATCTGTACAAACCTAAAATTATTTTTTGGGGTCAGCTACCCTCAGCGCTAGTGCAGTTGTCAATAGTTGCTTCAACCTCTCAAAGCTGTTCTGACACTCAAAAATCCACTTAAAGAATTTTCCTTTTCTCTGCAATGAGGTGATTCGAAAAGAAATTTTGGAGAGTCCTTCAATGATTCTTCGATAATAACCAAGCAATCCCATAAATGATCAGATATCCGCCACATTTTGGGGAACTCTCCATTCCATGATTGTCTTGGTTTTCTCCAGATTAACAATAATCCATTCTGCTGAAATATTATGCCCTACGTACTGGATTTTTGTTTTGAAGAAATCACATTTTCTGAACTTAGCATACAACTGCTGTTTTCTTAAAATTTCCAGTATAATTCTTTAATGTTCTCTATGTTATTCCTGGTTTTTAGAATAGATTAAAATGTCATATATGAATATAAGTACAAATTTATCTAGGAAAGGATTGAATATACCATGCATTAACCTCATAAGGTTGCTGGTGCATTTGTTAACCCAAAGGGTAACACCAGAAACTCATAATTCCCGTACCTGGGACAGAAAGCAGCCTTGTAAATTTATTCATCCTTAATTCGGATCTGGTGATATCCAGATCTTAAATCTATCTTTCAAAATACTGTGGCCCCCTTCACCTGATCAAACAAATCATCGATCCTTGGTAGAGGATATTTATTTTTTATTGTTAACTTGTTGAGTTGTCTATAGTCCACACACATTCGCATGGTTCCGTTCTTCTTCTTAAGAAACAACACTGGTGCTCCCCAAGGGGACACACTTGGACGGATATATCCTTTTTCCATCAATTCTTGTAAATGCATTTTCAATTCAATTAATTTTGGAACACTCATTCTGTAGGGAGCCCTTGACACAGGTGATGCTCCTGGAATTAATTCAATGGTGAAATCAATATCTCGTCTTGGTGGTAATCCAGGGATATTTTCTGGAAATACATCCATGAAATGTTGTACCACTATTATATTTTCCATCATAGGTGATTTTTCCTTAGAATTGTCATATCCCATCTAGATGGCATAAATATGACATCCCTTCCTCATACACTTATTCATCTAGGATTCTATAATAGGACATAGTTGTAGGGGTTTCTTGATTCCATGAATATATTTGCATGTACCATCTTGTATTCTGTAATATATAATCTTCTCTTTGCAGTCCACTAAGGTCCAATGTTTTTCTAACCAATCCATGCCCAACAAAACATCATAGTACCCTAATGGAAATATGTTGAGGTCCACGTTTAACTGTTGTTCTGCCATTTATAATGCACAATTTGGAATTTTGGCAGTTACCTTTCTTTTTTCTCCTATGGCTAGCTATACCAGCCAAGGGTTTTTGAATTTATGCTCTTTCAATTCACATTTTTCCACTATTTTTGGATTAACATAACTTATACTTGCTCCTAGATCTACAAAAAAAGAAACAGATTGAGACAATAATTTACCTTCCAACTCTATCATTGTTGGTTGATAATCTGCCTGTCGATCCTCCAATGCCGCATTGATATGAGGAATGTTTCACACCACATCTCCTACTGTAGAAGCCTCCTAAAAATTTGCAAATGTTTCACTTCTTTCTTGTTGCAGGAAATTTTTGTAGTAATGTGCTTCACCACACCGCCAACATTGTAGGGGTGGTTTGGTCACTTTCCCTCACTCAAGCTTGCTAGATGCCTTTGTAGGCCTTTCTTCAGCTGGACATCGGGTTCTTTGATGATTTCTGCCAAAATTCTTACTGAAAAAACTTCATGTAGAATTCTTAAAGTTATTATTTTTGGTGCCTTTGAAGTTTGAACTGCATTTTTTTCCTTTCCTAGCTGCCAACTTTTTCCAGCCTCCCCATTTTCCTTGGAATGCTAATAGCACATTCATGCCTTACAAATGTCTTCATCCATGGTTAAGGGATTTACAAATTCAATTCGCTCCTTCATATCTGTTAGGAATCTGTTCAAAAATATTTGTACCATATCCTTTTCATCCCGGAGGTATGGAACATATCTTAACAGAGACGTGAACTTGGTGATATACTTGTCCATGGTCATCTTTCCCAGCTTCAAGTCATGAAATTATTTAGATTTCTCATTGTAGAAATGTTCTATTAAATACTTTTCTTTAAAGTATTGCTGGAAGTATTCGGAGGTAACATCTTGGTCCTCAACGCTGCGAACATTCTTTACTTCTTCCCACCATAGAGTGGCTTTCTCCCTTAACTGATATATGGCCAATCTAGCCTTTAGGTTCCTGCTGTACTAGTACACCTGAAAATGTTTGTTCATGTTTATCAACCAAGCCTCTATCACTTCCTCCACTTCACCATCAAATGTTGGTGGTTTTGTTTTTCGAAACTCCCCATGAAGCTCCACTTTTTGCTTCTTAACTTCTTACCGATCCGATCCAGATTCTGCTTCATAATATTTTTTGTTCTTGTTGCTTCACTGGGATGGGATTCGTTCCACTCTGTCAGTGGTGTGGTCACTTGTTTTTCGCTCATTACCTTCGTTCGTGTCTCTATCAGTGCCAGGTTGTTCCATTGCCTGATTTTTCTTTACTGACAGGCTCTTGAGTATATTTTATTTCTCTTGCATCAAGCACTCATTATCACTTCGAACCTGCACCGTTTCTTCCTGTAGCTTCTGTACTGTATTCAAAAGTATGCTAGTTTCGTGTTGTTGTTCCTCTAGTAGTCTACTTGTTTGCTGGTGCTGATCGACACTCAACTGAACCCACATCTCAGGGCTCAGTTCTGGTCATGTTTGGGGTTCCCCGGTGTTCTGGGGTGGTTGTTGTGTTGACCCCCTCCTCATGAAGTTTCCTGCTATGCTTCTCTTCTCTATGTGCATCAGTATACACAGATTAATCATCAGTTGACCCTTAGGGTCCCAGCCTATGAACACTACTCTAATACCACTTGTAACACTCATACAAGTAAAAAAAATTTTTTTTACCCCTTAATTAAAAACAAAATCTTTTACTTATTTGATGTCTGAAATCTTTACTATAGATTCTTATCATAAATACTATTTTTTCCATACAATAGTTAATGAAATTTAATATCTCAAACTCACCACCGTCATATTTATCTCATTTTATAGTTAAATGTTGTCGAAAAAAATACATAATCCAATGTCTAATTTGATAATAATATAGATTATTAACTTCAAGATTTTGTGTTCACAAATGTTTCTCCAACCTTAGACTTAATGGCTATGATATTTTAATTTCATATCGTATCCCTGCATTTTTTAAAGGAATTTCATGGATTGTGATTTTATGCAGGTTAAGAGCTGACATGTACTACAAAATTCAATGATTTTGGTTCTGCTGAGTACTCCCTTCGACAGCTAGGAAATTGGCCGTAGATCCGGTGTGGGATTCAAGGCTACCTGCCCTCATCCTCACCCTCTATCCTCCTGGAGATCCATGTCAATCATCCTAGCGGGAAAAGCTTGTGTATCCTCTTCAAACCCTAGTTATCCCTCTCATTTGTCTTGACTCTTGTTTCTCCAACTTGTTCCACTGTTTCTCCAGAGAATGTTTTCCGTGGTGATGAAGGGTTGTGCTCCGTCTGTGAGTAGAATATCCTTTAATGTAGAATAGGTTTCCAATGGAAAACCCATCTTTTTTTGCAGTAGAGGAGAGATTTCTGAGTATTACTATTGGTGTCTTGGCTCCACTTCCTCCATCCTCAAGCTAGATTTTCGCTTCCTTGTTTCTATTCAATCCTCAATGCTATTCAAGAAGGCTTCCTTTCTCCACAATGTAGGTAATCACAAATTCCTTGAGTTAGTTTCAATTTACCTTACTTGTCTCTTATGCAGTTACCCTCAATGAATTTTAAACTTGTAATTTGTTTGTAATTCTAGCTCTCCATTTGAATGATTCGTGAAGTCCATCACTTACAAGTAAATCCAGTTCTAAGATATCTTTCTCTGTTTTTTTTCAATTTATTCTGCAATGTAAGTTTTTTATTACATGTTTACCCTATAGATTTTTATGGGCATCGAGTCGGTTTTTGTTACACTTGGGATATTCCTAGTTATTAGTTAACTCATTCGACCCTTTCCAGGTATTCTCTAAGGATTTAACGTGGTGGAAAATATTTATTATTCATTTGTGTATTTAGTTGTTTCACGGGAATGCAATCTCCTTCCCAATATAGTTTATCGACTGATCTGTCGAGCTTGTCTTCCAAATAACTTTGCCTATAAATTGTTCTGTCTTTCACTTTTGTGTAGACAATTAGATAATAATCTGGGTTAGTGTTGTAAAGACACGAATGTTTCTATTAATATTTTTATTACCAGAAAATTCATCATCCTGGGTATATAATATTTCGAATATTGTAAATGAATTATATTCTTTACAGTGTAAAAAAATGATTTTCCATGATAGACTAGTTACTATCGTTATAGTTATTTTATTTGTTATCCAAACTTCAATTTTTGTCATGCATTTTTCTTAAATATATATTTATATATCACTCACATTAACTATACATCAAGGGGTCTTTACACTTCATATTTTATTTAAGTTCTATGCATTCGTGTTTTTATTCCATCACAAATTTGTTTTCGGTCGATGGTTATAATTGTAAAGAATTTTATTGTTATCTTTGCTATGAATCGAATATGAAGTTTCTCTTGTTGTGTTTACTATTAGGAATTTTATATTTTTTTCTGGTGTTTGGACCACAGGCCATCTCCATCTGTGTGTAGTTGGTAGGGTTAGCGATGAGAACTGGGTTGGGGTTTCACCCCTATACCCAGCACCAAAGTTTCATCCCGTATTAGTATAAAAGACAGTATTGTTCTAGTTTGATTTCCTTTGCGCAGTAATCATAACTTATATATTTATTTATCTTTTCTTATTACACTTCTTGGTCATAGTTCTTGATAATGCATCCTGTCAAATTAAATAACCTCTGCAGTAATATAATAAGTACAGTTAGCTATTTCATGGTTAGCCAGCTTACTTCTGATATTTATCTACTGTACTCTCCATGTATCCTATAGCTATTATCTAATGTTCACAAGATTAAACTAAAAATATTACAGAAATAATTCACAGAATATTACAAGTGTGTACTGATTTATTTATATTTCATAACTCTTCATTTCCTAAAAAAAAAAAATGTTCCAAAAGAAATATAATGTTTCCATGAGATTAAATAATAGATATCAGTGTACAATAAATTAAAAACAATATTTTTGTGTATTCATACTAAAACAAATAGTCACTTATCTAAAAATGTATTTGGCTGTTGGTGTCCACCCAACCTTCAATAAAGGAAATGAAGTCCTCGTCTTGCCCCCGTGCTCCACTCCTGAAGAGGTACGGGTTGTTAGTAGATTTTTTTCTGTGACCTCAAGACTCCAGGTCCAGTCAGTGCCAGAAAACTTCAGTACTTGCTGAGTGATTTTGACTTCTCTCTGCCATCTTAGGAAAATATCCACTCCTTCCTTAGCCCATGAAAAGAACCCCCATTCCTCACTGGGATGAGTCTCTTATCCCTAGAGGAGCAGGTAACTGTTCAAACTATCCAACCACCTTTCAGTTCTTGGAAAACATTTACCGTCAACCTTTTTTTTACTTTTTATGGAATCACTATCCATAACTAATTTTATTACTCACAATTAACAATAAATAAAATATATTTTCCAGAAAAACATTAATTGTCTCAGTCTTTTCCTTAAACAAATAATGAAATGTCATTTAACTAGTTAACAACTAGTTAACATTTAAATGCAGCCATCACAATCTTTCAACCTGGGAAATATTAACAACTAAATTTAGTGAGTATTGTTATCAATATTGACAATGTGAGAGAAATGGGACAACATGGACTACCAAATAACTTGTGGATAAGCTATTTGATTGGTTATAGTGGTTCTTTCTCAACAACGATTGGAGATGCTAAGTGATCTTCCAGCTCTATGTCAAATTTTCAGTCAAGATCCTCCAGGCTTGACCTGTGGTGTGAGAAACCACCACTGAGGGGTGGCTTCTAATCCATCAAAGTCAGCTGGGGATATCACCTAGATTGGGCCAGACCAACCCTAGACTTTTTAGCATGTCTCCTCCCCCTTACATAGCCATAACCAAATGTAGCTGAAAAAATTATTGTTTTGTTATAGATGATTTTTGCAAGATGAAATCCTAATAATAATTTTTTGTTAATAATGATGCTTTTTTAATAATTATTTTTTGGTTTTTCATATCATCAATATAAATGACCTACTATAGGCTCATAGTCCTGTCTAAGATTAAAAGGCCAAATGTGTTGATCTTCATTTTTCAAATTTACCATACTTGTGGTAGAGTATGGAAATTTTAGATTTTCAACATTCTTGAGTTCAAAAGATTCATATTTTCTCTTCAAATTGATATTTTTATGATTTATCCAAAAGAATTTGATGCAGGTCATTATGATCGGTCCACACATTGATAAAAAAGAGAATGATACAAATATTTGCTTTGAATTGGGGGACCAATGTAAATGGATTTAAATGAAACCCATGAGATTTATATCAATTTTAGGAAATATTGAATCCCAAATAAAGTTGCCATATACAAATAGGGTGTGGATAAATTCTAACCATTTAAGTAGGCTAATTCTTCAAACATTAGTGTTTCCAGTGAAAATACATATGGATTAAAAATACCAAATCAAAGTCTTCTGGTCAATAATTTATAAGGATAGAGACCTTTGTTATATCTAAAGTACATCATTTGGAAACTACCGTATATAACCAAAAAAAGAGAACCTAATACTGTGGATACTCTTGTCATGTCAATGATGCAATTCCTGAGACCCCGTCTTTAATTAAGATCCAAAATTCCACTTAGAAAATTTGAAAACACCTGGTAACACTTTCGATGTCATCATGGAAGAATAAAAATTTCTTACTACTCTTTCCTACACTACTGCCTTACGGAATTACCTTTGCAACATCTCGTGCAATAACTAGTTTAAAAGTATTCAAAATTTCAATAATAGAAGTTTACAAAAAATGATATTTTAAAAAAATAAGTAGAGGTGTGCAAAACTTAGGAAGTAAGGTTAAAATTTATTTTAGAGCTCAAAACATAGAACATAGTTGACCTTAGTATAACCTTGGAGATTCACCCATGGGAGCAATGGCAACCAAGTCTGTGTTTATGGAAAAGAGATAAAATGAATAATGATCAGTCATGCAGGCAAGAGAATGATTTTATTTAAAATAATGAATGAATGAATGAATGAATGAATGATATTTTAACATCCATGAGATTACAAATATTCTAAGGGACTACCATTCTCCTTTTTGTTTCCTTTTGTAGTTCAATCCTTTTCTTACTCAAATTAATGATGAGCTGACGCAACCTTCTAATAGTTCCCTCAGTGAAAATAAAATGCCATGGAATCGATGCTAACATATTGCGGTAATTGTCTGTGATGTATCTAAAAGAATCACATTCCAAAATAAAATGCTTTTATGATTCCACTGCCCCAAAAGTGGAAAAATTACACACCCTTTCTTCCCGAGATTCTTTAGATCTCTTCTACCGTCTCGTTTCACACCGAATTTGATGTGAGGTAGTTCATAATTGAGAAATAAGAATATTTTCTCTCCATGGAATGCTAGCTCTAATGTACTCTTTTTTTAATAAGGATAAAGCCTAGTGTTCTACATCAAGAAGGATAGAGCTTTGGGATTGGGATAGATCTACACATGTTTAGACAACTTCATACATTATAATATAGAATTGTGGATTTTACGCCGACGTGGAACTATGATAGTTTCAAAACAACATGACTATTTTTAATGTTGGCAAAAGTAGTTTCACAGATGTGAAACGTGGAACGACTCGTACCCAAAAAATAATTGGTGAATTTATCAACATAAAGAAATTGCACAAATGTCACGTGTATAAAACATACAAATGTCAAAAGCATAAAAAAAAATACGAAAATGGATTGTGAACTAATTCAAAAGAATGACCTATTCACCTAATTAAATTATGTGTTAAAAAAACAATATATTAATATTATAATGAATTATATTAAATCTCATTAAATTTTATAGTTTTTTAATTTGAATATTATTAATATAGTTTATAACTAATTTACACTATATATATATTCTGTATATTATTATTATTATTATTGCATAAAAATGGGAAGGTGGGTTACATTTTTAGGAGAAACGTGGGTGGAAAACTCATTTTCCCAACATTTCAGCTGAACTTTTATAAAAGCTCAACGAAACTGTTTGAAAGTTCGGCCGAAGTTTCGAAATTAGTTCAGCCGAATTGATTCTATCGTTTACATTGATGGCGTATTAACGACGTGGGAAAACAAATTTTTGGCCGGAGATGGGAAAATAGGCAACCAAAGTTCAGCCAAACTAATAGTCCAGTCGAACTATTAGTTCAGTTGAACTTTTAAAATAATTTTTCCGAACTTTTTCTTATAAATATAACAGCCCAAAAAACTTAAGAGCTTTCGGGCTTGTTACCATTGTCGCATCTGTGTAATCTGTCTATCTCACATTTATTTGTTGTTTCAGGCTTGTTTGTTTTTTTGTGTCATCTATTTGCTCTGTCATATGTTTTCTGTTGCAAGGGCTTGGTGTTGCGTAGGGGCGAGGAGGTGAGAAAGTTGTTGCTCTGGTTTATTTTTTTGTGTATTTTTTTTGTTGGTTTTAATTTTTTTGCTTTGTTTTTTTATTCGCAGGTTATTTGTAATCTGCATCCTTCATGATGTCTACAACAATCTCTTGCCTCTTTGTCTCATTGCGGCCTTGTCATCTTGTAGTCTCCAAATTTCCAGGTAGACGAAAATCCTCCTATGCTTACTTTCACTAAAATCTACCATCCAAACTTGTTTGGATATCTGTGTTAAACAATGTTAAATTGATGGATATATGTGTTAAATAGTGTGATCTATTAGAAGCCTCATGGCATTGGTCCAAGCTATAGATCTAGCTCTAGTACCTTTGCTATAGATTTTTCTTTTTAGAAATGTATTAGCACAACAAACTTGCCTACCCAAACAATGATATTTGGTTGTTGTTACCTGTATGAAATATCCTCAAATGTTTGCATGGATTAGAACTTCAAAATATACCTGAAATTATGAAATAGTCCACCCTCCAATTGTTGCCAAGGAAATATTTCTTAGCATTGTCTTTCGTGTTAAGAATAAAGGAAATCAATTGTGAATTTATCTATCATGTTGTACCTTGAGTACATTATTTTTTAATTTTAGCTTTAACGTTGGTCTCTGCTTCCTGTTCTAATATTTAAAATTTTCTTGCAACTTTCCTTCATGTTGTACCTTGAGTACCTTCTTTCCTAATTGTAGATTTATCATTGTCTTCTGCTTCCTGTTGTAACATTTAAAATTTTCTTGCACCTTTCCTTCATGTTGTACCTTGAGTGCCTTCTTTCTTAATTTTAGATTTATCACTGCTCTCTACTTCCTGTTGTAATATTTAAAATTTTATTGCACCTTTCCTTCTTAAAATGGTAGAAACAAAAACGCTTGACTGCAAAAGTAGTTGGCATTTTATAGTAATTTGTACATAAATGGTGGTATTATTTTTGACCTCCATTGTGACAATATTAAAAAATGGTGCAACAGAGTTTGTTGTGTTGATAAGAAGCTGGCACTGCCAATGATATTACTTGTAAATCTATGATCATCTTCATTATCTCTGCATTTCATAATATTCATTCTTGTTCTTGCATTCATAACAATCATCAAAAAATAACAAAGATTCTTTAGCATTCTTTGCAAATTTTGAGTGAGCTCTTAATTTTAAGTACATTATCTAAGGTGTGTATAATCATGGCACCATATTCTTGGATTGCCATTTCCTATTGTTCATTAGAAAGCCTCAATCAACGATCCATATTTACTTTTGTAAAATTGTAAGGGCAACTACAGCTTCTACCCGCACATCTACTCCAATAAAACTCAGAAGTTCAATCAAATAATTTATATACACCTTAGGAGAAAAGGAATAATAAGTTTTTCATAATTAATCTTCCAACTAAGTCCACAGCACCATAGTACCAAGATTTAACTAATGACTCTTGCATAGAAGAATACCCACATATATATCTACAACACAATGAACATTGTAGTGATTTTCAATATCCAACTAATGACTCTTGCATAGAAGAAATTTTCTGCCGCTTAGGGATTCAAGAAATTTTTACCAAACCTCCATACATCTAAAGTGGATATATGCATACTAGGGTTGGATAAGGTTTGTCTAGGATTTTGATTTTCTTATTTTTATTGATTTAAAATTTGATAAAATGTGTGAGATGTATATATCGTGAAAAATTTATTTAACTTTATTTACCAATTTTGTGATACCACAAAAAGGACATTAGATTAGTAATGGTGATAAGTTACAAAAGTATTGGTAAGGTTGATCAAGCATGATACCTATCCAGCTTCGTTAACTAGGTGATTATACTCAGCTTCATGATTACATTTGTGAAATGAGGAATACATATCATTCTTTCCATAATTGAGCTTGATTAAGCTATGTTCTTACTTGAATGCTTGTAAATCACCCAGCTGTATGCTTACTTTTATAGTAGGAGTAAGCTTACCATGTGTTTATCCATATAGAGCTTACATATATCCATATTCAGTCACATATGGGTAAATATAATGGTAATCACTCATTCCAATCACACTTAGTACTCAAAATTATGTGGTTTCACTAAAGGTTCTTGTGTTTCCATAAGAGATACATGTTTTATTATGTTGATAATTGAGAATAAATAGTACTAATAAACTTAGTAAGAAGCATCATAGCTAGCTTAAATAATATCCATTATGTTCCAGCATCATTGATTACTAGTTAAGATCAACTTACATCTTGGAGGTTATGTTTTAATAGTGGTAAGTGAAACATGACCATTGTAACTATTAGTATAGGTACCATTGTATTCATTATTTAACCTTACTGCTTCTATTACACTTATATGTTACATCTCTTCCCATTAAGAGCTGTAATCATACAGGAAACTAAGACTATGTAATAAGCAACTTATTATTAATTAGGGTAGTAAAAATGGTAAACAAGATTGAAGGTATTATGATCTACAGTTGTTGAAGTTGAGCTGCCATGGCCACAAAATTAAAGAAACACCAAAGCCAACATCCCAAACATGAGAAATAATGATTCTCTAAATCTCAACATCATCACCCTGATCTAATAGTCACAAGGTTCAAATTAATTTTTATCATAATAATTTGGTTAACGATTTAGATATAAGGTATTTAATGTAATTATTTTATTTTTGGTTAATACAGTGAAATATTGTTTGAGAAATAGATTTAACATTTTGAAAAATATTGTTTTAGAAATAGATTTAACATTTTAAAAATTTCCTGAATACTCCTTGCTAAGCTAAAACCTAAGCTTTTCTTTCTTATTCTTGAGCTGAAGCTTCCTAATCTAGCTAGCTTTCTAATGCCTCGAAGAGTAGAGTTGTATGTGTGACTTTTGACATAACTTCATCAACCACTACCACTAGTTGTTTATCATTTTATGCATTTGGAGGAATGATGTTAATAGGAATGATTGATAGAAATGGTTTATTCGAGTAATGAAGACCCTTGGATTCTTACCATACTTCTACTATAGGTTTATGTTGATGCTAGAACTATTTTTTGTTAATCTACCTAAATTTACGCCTTCCATGATGCTTTTAATCTTGTAAAATGTTAAAAGTGGAGTGTTTTATGATGTAATGGATATTACTAATCTAGATTATGTATAATGATATGATGATAGTGTAGGTTGATGTTCAAGTTGTAAAATTCTTGTAAATATCAAGGATGAGTGATAGTACAAGCCAAAAATGAGATTATTATAAATTATTAGACAATTTTTTAGGTGCTAAATCATACTTCTTATTAAGGACATAACTAATGCAAGTTGAAAATTATTTTTCAATGTTCTTAGCCTATTTATAGATGTCCATGTAAATTTTTCTAGATGTGATTTCTCCCATAAAATTTGAGGCAAACCATGTACATGTCATTTCTCCCACAAACTCATCAAGATGTCACTTTTTGACATAACTTCATCAACCACTACCACTAGTAGTTTTAGTAAATGCATAAAATAATTGTGAAAACCATGTACATGTAATTTCTCCCACAAACTCTTCAAGTTGTGACTTTTGACATGACTTCATCAACCACTACCACTTTAAGGAAAACTTTAAGGAAAACTGTGTAGATGTGTCATTTCTCCCATAAAATTTTAGGAAAACCTTAAGGCATGTCATTTTTATGTCATTTCTCTGTCATTTTTATGTCATTTCTCCCATAAATTATATGGAAATGTCATTTCTCCCATAAAATATAAGGAAAACCTTAATGCAAACCATGTACATTTCATTTCTCCCTTAAACTCTAGGCAAGGAAAAATTTAAGGCATTTAATTTCTAGTTGTGATTTCTCCCATAAAATTTAAGGAAGACTTTAAGGAAAAACATGCACATGTAATTTCTCCCACAAAATCAAGGCTTTCTCCCATAAATTCAAGGCAAACTTTAAAGCCTAAAAAAAAAACCTAAAGTGGATGAAATTCCATAGGATTTGAGTCTGTTTGTTGAGTGTTAACTTATACAAGTTCTAAAGGCAGATTTTGTAAAGGGCTAGGTAGCCTCCAGATCTCATGCTTTCTCAAAGGTGACATATCTAGTAAATTCCCCGAAAGTCTCTAGAAAATATCTAAATAGAATTTCTTCATTGTAATATCCATTTATGTACATGCCATTTCTCCCATAAACTTTAAGACTTTTGCCAGTGTTTTTGGAACCATGTACATGTCATATTTATGCCATTTCTCCCATAAAATTTAAGGCAAAATTTAAGGCAAACCATGTACATGTGTCATTTATCCCATACATGTGTCATTCTCCCATAAACGTTTAGGCAAACTTTAAGGCATCCCATTTCTATGTCATTTATATATCATTTCTCCCATAAACTATAAGGAAATGTCATTTCTCCCATAAACTATAAGGAAAACCATGTACATGTCATTTCTCCCTTAAACTCCAGGCACAGAAAACTTTAAGGCATGTCATTTCTAGATGTGATTTATCCCATAAAATTTAAGGCAAGCCATGCACATGTAATCTATCCCACAAACTCAAGGCTTTATCCCATTAATTCAAGCCAAAATTTAAGGCCTTAAAACCGAACCTAAAGTGGTTGAACTTCCATAGGATTTGAGTCTTTCTATTGAGTGTTAACTTCTACAGGTTCTAAAGTCAGAGTCTATAAAGGGCTAGGTAGCCTCTGGATCTCATCCTTTCTCAAAGGTGACATATCCAGTAAATTCCCCTATAGTCAATCTCTGGAACATATCTTAATATAAGTTCTTCATTGTAATATCCATTTCTGTACATTCCATTTCTCCCATAAAATTTAAAGAAAACCAGGTACATACCTGTCATTTCTCCCATTTCTCCCATAAAATCAAGGAAAAATTTAAGGATAACCATGTATACGTCATTTATCCGATAAAATTTAAGGAATTTGATAGTTTTTTTGGAACCATGTACATGTCAATTCTATGTCATTTGTCCCATAAAATTTAAGGAAAAATTTAAGGCAAGCCATGTACATGTGTCATTTCTCCAAGAAACTCAAGGCTTTCTCCCATAAAATCAAGGAAAACTTTAAGGAAAATTAATAAACTTTAAGGAAAACCATGTACATCTGTCATTTCTCCCATAAAATCAAGGAAAAATTTAAGGAAAATGAATAAACTAGGAAGAACAATGAAGGTAAAAAAGCAACCATGTACATGTGTCATTTCTCCCACAAACTCAAGGCTTTCTCCCATAAAATCAAGGAATACTTTAAGGAAAATGAATATACTGGGAAAACAAAGGAAGGTAAAAACCCGGAGGTTGGTTTATGTACATATGTTGGTGAGAAAGAAAGTATTTGAGCAAGACCCAAGTTCCGAAGAGAGGCCAATAATATTTCCACAGTAGTCTAGCACAACACTATCATTTTCACCCTACTCCGAAAATTAGAGAGTCTCACCCGAGGTGTGCCATGACCTTAGTAAGGTTAGGAACAAATCAAGTATCGACCAATCACAACTATAAAGAAAAACAGAAAGAACTTCGAACATCAAACATATCTTACTACTTTGCACAAGATACCACTCATTAAGCATATTGAAGATGCAAAATTAAAATTTAAAAACGGGCCATACATTCACAGTAACCAACTGATTAACATGGAACCCAGAACACCAAACACAGGTAGACGTATATTTCATTATCAATAACAAGCAGCTACATTACTCCGCAGAGTCGGTTATAGAGAGAAAGATTACAACAATGACAGAACAGAGCTCTTCTGTGTCTCTCTTCCTCAACCCTCTACTAGACTAACCTCCCATCTACGCTGGATGATTTCCTATTTGTTCCTTTGTAAACATGACTGCCAATTTTTCCTTTTTTCCTGCTTTGTTGTTTTTCGCTTCTTCCGAATCACTAGGAGTTCCACTCCATGTCCTTGTCACTCATTCCTACCATCTGTGTTGGTTTTCCGCAACTATCGTGCCACCTATTCTCCATCTCTCTGCAACTGTGACAACTCAATGTCTACTGTGGTTGCACTCCTCCACCTGTTCCCGCAACTCAAAACTATTTCATTCTCAAAACAAAGGCCCCAATAGGCCTTGACCACATGCTATTGACTCATCCTGAGTCAATTATTTTATGCTGCTTCTGTCTTCATCATTTTTCTGACTTTGTGGCTGGCCCTGTCTTCTCCATTTCCTCGCTCTGTCCAAACAAAGGCCCCAACTCAGGAACCTTTGCCAATGCTGAAGATTTGAGTTCAAAAAAGTCGTCAATCTCCTATTTCCATTCCTTAATGAGATGGTCAGTTTCTGTGGAAACTTGTTCAGCCTCAGTTTCTCCTGTAATGGTTGGCAGTTTGCTGAATACTTCTTTAATTTTGATTTCGGCCTCAGTGGCCATCTACTGTATTTCTTATACTGTATTCTTGACTGTTTGCCTCAGCTCTCTTAGGACCTAATTTATGGCAGCATAATACTCCTCTATTCTTTGTATCATGGTCTCCAGTCCCTCTGCTTGATTGTATAACTAGGTTATGTTGACAGGATCCATGGCCTCGTTTATTTCTTGTGAAATCTGCTGCAGTTGCGCTGAGATCAGTTGGGCTTTCATAGTTAACGAGTTGGAACACTCATGTAATTACTTCAAGAGGTTGTAAGCCTCTCTTACCATTGTCCCCAAGGTTTCCTACATCCCGTTTTCTTGTTTTTTCTTCTCCATAACCTTCTCAGCATATATGACAGCAGGATCCGGCAATGTCGATCTTGTCGTGATCACTTCCCTTAGATCTTGGTTTTCCTTGCTGAGATTTGCACAAGTTGTCTTCACGCGGATAGACCGTTTGACTATGGTGCAAGTCGATATGTCTCTTGGTGTCTTATCATCCTGAGCCATTACTTTTGGCAAGAGATCCCTGAAAATATCCTTTACCTTCTCCAGTTGTTCCTGCAGACTTTCCTTTTCTCCCTTCAACTGGTTGTGCTCTTCAGTAAGCGCACTAATATGCAGTTGTTATTGTTCAAACCTTTGTTGGAGATTGTTGTGAATTCCTTCTACCTACAGTGTCACACGTTGGATGAATTTTTACAATTGTTATGTGCCCTGGGTCTGCATGCTCTCAGCACCAGACATATCATTGTTTGGAAATCTCTCTCTGAGGGGTTGACCGGTGGCTATTGATCTGGTTGAGTGCTCATGTGGTGATGTGGGTTGGTTCTATTGCGGCAGCTAACTCCCTAGGTTATTAATGCTTGTGGTTGGATGAATATGCTGTAGTATCAAATTTTTCTACTAGAAAGGGTTCAGCTCTTTTGGCGAGGGCATTGTGTCTGCAATAAAATATCCCCCCCACGAACTAATAGGTCTAGGAAATTTCCCTGTCCTACCAGAGGTTGGTTAAACTCGGGTACCATAGTTGTACTCAAGTTAAATTCTACCTCGTTGTCCCCATTTGTCTTTCTTTTTGTCTTGACTGGGTCTAAAATTGTTGTTGATGTGGATGGAGTGCAGGTGGAACAGTATTTGGAAGTGAATGACATGTGAGACGAGGAATGGTGAGTTCAAGGAGAAGAGCTATGAGTGTGAGGTGGAGATGAAGTTTGAAAATTCAAAACTGGGAGCAGATTGAACACAGGTAGCCTGGAGGTGACCTGGGTGACCACTTACAGATCCTCTTGAATTGGTACTCCTGTATCCATAGGTTGTGTGTGATATTCCTCAGTGAGATCAAGTATTTTCCTAGGCACCATGACTCTTGCTTTCTTGGCCTTAGGGGTAGCTACGGGTGGTTTAGGTGCCTTGCTCTTTCGGATTGGAACTACTGTGGTTGCTGGGGGTGAATAAAACATGGTGGACGGTAGGGCAGTGATGATAGGTGCAACCATGGAAGGTGATGCAAAACTTGAGGACTCCTAGGAGCAGATTGAACACAGGTAGCCTAGAGGTGACCTGGGTGACCACTTACGGATCCTCTTGAATTTGTACTCCTGTATCCATAGGTTGTGTGTGATATTCCTCAGTGAGATCAAGTATTTTCCTAGGCACCGTGACTCTTGCTTTCTTGGCCTTAGGGGTAGCTACGGGTGGTTTAGGTGCCTTGCTCTTTCGTATTGGAACTATTGTGGTTGCTGGGGGTGAATTAAACATGGTGGATGGTAGGGCAGTGATGATAGGTTCAACCATGGAAGGTGATGCAGAACTTGAGGACTGAAACTCTGAAAAAAGTAGGAAACATAGGAGAAGCACTTGTGAGAGTTTGAATTACCCAATTGAAGCCCTTTACCCTCGTGTCTAGCTCCACTAGTATGGGTGTTAGCTGCAGCCAAGACACTCTGCTCAGTGTCTCATCTAGTGTCTCCCATGGTAGTGCTCTTGGTAGCATTCCATCGAATGAATAGTGATGTATTCCACTTCTGATCTCCATTCCTACCCCTGGCCAGGAACATATTTCAGTGTGGAATGCATTTTCATCAACCTGAAACTTTAACGGCCTCATTTTAAAAATTGTTTCATCCACACAGGTGGGCCTGATGTATGTCTACTTGTGAGTGACCCCAAGCCATATCTGAGAATAATATCTATCTAGAAGACTCCTCAAAACCCTTTTTTGCCTTGCCATATCCACCATCTGTCTGTACCAGAATGTGAACGCCTCTTCATTTACCTCCTTGGTGCTAGGGTCTCCTGAGATTTTCCAGGGCATAAACTTCATTTCCATTCGCTGATCACTTGTGATTTCTGCAAGCTGTCCCACCCCTGGGTGAGTCCATTTCCACATTGCAAATGCCATGATAAGATAGCCATAAATGAAACTAGTGGCTATTTTGTAGTTATCTTCGTAGGCTTCAAACAATTTGTTCAACATAAATGTACACCAGTTTAGCTGGGTTCCCTGGAGGCAATGTTCCAAAAATGTAATGGTGTCGAGGGTACATTGACCCTTCGTGTAGTGACTCATTTTCTTGCCTGTAATCAGGTAACAGGAAAATTTAACTGTTGGGTTGTTTATGAGGTCTATCTTCACCCCCTTCCCTCCTCTTTTAGTGTCATATTTATTATAGTAATCACAATCTCATGCCTTCTTTGCTCACTTGGAGATGTTTTGGAATGCAGTGGAGACATCCCTTCCTTCTGTTGATAATCTCGCTAGCCTGTGAATATATTTTGCAGGTATCGGTATCTCCCTCCCTAGCTATAGTGACCCATTCTGTAGTCTGCTCAGGAAGAATTTCGTACACTGCATTGATGTTCCTATGATTCCAAACACTGGGAGGTTCCTCAGGTTTAGTATTGTCGACTTCTGGATACCTCTAAACTTTGGATTCAGTATTGCTTCCGCCTCTCCTCCTTTTGTAGCATAATTCTCTATGTAGACCTACCTCTTCATAGTCAGAAACTGGTATGAATCTGTGAAATCTGTGTCGATCAACAATGCATTTTCATACTTTCACACTACTGATTCCATTTTCTAAATTCTCTTGTCGAGCTCAGGCTCAATTACTGTTGGTGCTACCTTAGTCATCTTTGATATTCTTTTGTACTCTTGAAGTGCTACCCCTACTCTTTCCTTGTAAATTCCTTCTACTTGATTCTCTCTTTGCACTTCCTCTGATGAAATTTCACTTACTGCTACTGTTGTTTCTTGTTCTAACCCATAATTTTCCAAAATTCTTGTGCTTTCTTCTTTCATGTGGATTAAGCAATGTAACCGGCATGAATGAGGTTGATAAGACCCCATAACTAATTAATTTTTCTACCTCCCCTGTGGCTATATTCATGTGATTATTTATCGCGATGAGGTGTGTTCTGACATGGCTGACTGTGACTTCAGGATTGGCGTAAACGTGATGGGTAATGATTATGTCTTAATATGGAAAATTTATTGCAGCATGGATGTTACTAATTATGGAAGTTAATTATCAAATATGGGTAATCCTATAGACTGACATCAGTATGATGGGTCATTATGATGGAATTATGTTTGACACGTTTGGATTTCTGACATGGATGACACGCTGGATGCTACCCTCCATCCGACCACAATTGGTTGCGATGCAGTCTCTGCATCACAACAGTGAGTTTCCTCTTGTTATTGCAGTTTGTACTTTATTGTGATTCCTATATATTCTATTCTCGACTGCGAGAGAGTTATTGAATCTATCTATCTCTATTCTACCATACTGACTCCTCTCAGTTGCGAGAGTTATGTGAAAAGGAAATAATGAAACTTACTAATGATAAGGCTTCAGGCGTGCGCCATTCACCGATCCTGGTAACACTTGGCTGTCCAGTTGTGCTAACCGAACTAATCCTGAATCTTGAATTTCAATTACATGGTATGGTCCCATCCAATGCATTCTGAGCTTACCAGGGAAATTTTGGAACTTGTTGTCATACAATAAAAAATTTCCTCCGACTGTAAATGTTTTATGTTTGATATGATGGTCATGCCAAGATTTATGTCTGTCTTTTTGGACTGTCTCATGGAATTATGCCAGAAATCTATCCTCTTCAATTTCTTGTCGCTCATGTAGGTGCTCATTTATTGAGTCTTCCTCTGTTAAATGTAGTGTTGAAGCAATTAATAGACTCGTTATGATAAATTTAGCAGGTACCACCCCTTCCCTCCCATACACTAGCTGGAAAGGAGTCTGGTTGTGCAGTCTTTTCATAGTTGTATTGTACGCCCATAATGTTGTTGGTATGCACTCATCCCAGTCATCTTGATTAGCATTGAAAATCTTTGTTAGTCCCTTTTATAGGATCTTATTAAATGCTTCAAATGCTCCAGTTTCCTGAGGATGGTACGGACTGCTCATATGATGTTGTACTATAAAATTTTCTAACAAAGATTTAATTGTTGTATTGATGAAGTGTGTACCTTGATCGCTGGTTAGACTTCTGGGGCAGCCAAATCTGCTAATAATATTTTCAAAAATGAACCTGTTTTTTGTTTCTTTCGTGAAATCCTTCACTGGTACTACTTCTACCCATCTGGTAAGATAATCTATTGTGCTAATTATGTACCTTGCATGTGAATGTCTTGCGATAGGTGCGATTGGTCCTATAAAATCAATGACCCACTTCTCAAATTGCTGTAGTGCTCATACAGGTTGAAGTGGTAGCTTATCTCTGTGTGATGGACATCACGTTCTTTGGCATACATCACATTTATTTACAAATTCTTTATTGTCCCTATGTACTGTGGGCCACCATAACCCTGCTTGTAATATTTTTCTTGCGGTGGGTTTTGTGCCGACGTGACCCCCCGCAAATCCACAATGACACTCCCACAGTATATCCTCCCTTTCATGGTCTGTGACACATCTTTTCAAGACTTGGTCTAATCCCATATTATACAGTTGTCCTGCTATTAACTGATATTCGGTTGCCTTTGTGAAAATATGTCTTCTTTGAGTTGTTGTATATTCAGTCGGGCACTATCTTATTGCCAGATAGATTGTTATCTGATCTAAATAGTTAGGGATGGCTTCTACTGTAAAGAGATCAGCATTCAACAGCTGATCATCTAGGTACCCTCCATTCTCTCCATTTTCCAACCTTGATAAATGGTCAGGACCCACATTTAGTCTTCCCGGTTTCACTATCACTTCAAAGGTGAACTCATGGAACAGTAGGAGCCATCTACAGATCCTTCCTTCAAGGACCAACTTGTTAATTAGGTACTTCAATGTTGAAATTTCCGTGAAGAATTTGAAAATACCTCATAATAGGTAATGACAAAAATTCTGAAGGGAAACACCATTGAAAAAGCTTTCTGTTCTGTTGTTGTGTAGTTCCTTTTAGTCATTGACAACTTCTTGCTCACAAAGTAAAGTGGGTGATAAACTGAAGTTTCTCCTAGATGAGCCATAAATTCTCCTAATGCAATGATGGAGGCATCAATATGGACATGGAACTGCTTTTCCCAATTAGGATGAAATAATATGGGTGCACTTGAAAAATTTTCTGTCACTGTATTGAGGGCAGTAGTACACTCTTTTGTCTAAATGAATTGCTCTGATTTCCACAATAGATTTTCCAATGGGGTTGTTATCTTTTCATAGTTGTGAATGAATCTTCTGTAGTACCTGGTATGGCCTTGCAGTGATCTCAACTATTTCACAGTTTCTGGTGCCTCTATGTTAATTATAATTTCCACTTTTGTTGGATCCATGCAGACACCTTGTTTACAAAAAACATGTCTTAGCTGCATCCCAAAAGGTACTGCAAAGATGCACTTCTTAAGATTTAGTGAAATTTAGAGTTGTCTGCATCTGTCGAACATTATCCTTAATAAGGTTGCATGATTATTGAAAAGGCTGTTTGGTCTCAATCTAGTCTCCTAAATTGAGCTCATTTAATTGTCAACCAGGGTCAGTAAACTGCTGAAGTGTGGTGCACTATATGTGCCTAAGTAACCTCTTCCTACTTCGTTGTGTTTAGTGTTTTTATGATTTTTTTGGTTTTGTGATTTTATTTTGAAAAGGAAAAGAACTAAGTGCTAATGAAGGGAAACTATTGGTCAAAACAGAGTGAAGCCTAAACTATAGATGACAAATGACAAATGAAAATACTGAAACAGAATCAAACCTAAACTATGACTAGCAAACAACAAATACAAAGCTTGATAATGACTCTATGGCAAAGAAACAAATCACAACATGAACTTGAAATGAACTTGAGAAATGGAATGCTAAGTGTAAATGAAGTTCTCCTAACTAAACAATCAACTCATAATATTACAAAAATCTAAATTAACCTATGATGTTGAAGTTATTCTATTCTGCAACTTGATTTATCACTACTAAGCCTTATTCAGAAATTTAGAGATTTTCTAGAATAATGTTTGGGAAAAAGGCTATTGGTGAATTCATAAAAGATTTGCAGGATAATCAAAGCCTTAAACTAATATGACTGACCTCTGTTCATGTGATGATATATCAATATAGATTCAGAACAAAAGTAGGTTTTGTAAATAATGAAGGCTGTGAGTTTTAATGTTAACAGTTATTACTACTTATAATGCAATGGATAACACTAGGTGAGAGTGCAATCTATCAATCTGAAAATACAGTGACTACGACTAAGCTAGAATGCTATTAATCTATCTTGAAACAAAATGAACTAAAACTAAGCTAGTGTGCCACTAATCTACTTAAAACACAGTAAACAAAGTTGATGCCATTATCAAACTTGAAGTATGTTGACAGAGTTAAAACTAAATGCAAACAACCTCCGGAGTGTTATGACTAAATTAATCATGCAACTAGTCTATTGCATATTACAAAAACAAGTCTGGTTGTACTATCTAATGCAAATTGGCAGAAAACACAGTTTGAAATGAAAACACAATTAAACTCCTAAAATACCACAGTTAATTCCCATTCATCATTACAGATATTTTGGAAGAATTCATTAGAATGAGACTAAACTGTAGAATTCAATACAAATGAACATAAAAACGCAGAATTCAGAAAATTAGCTAAACTAAGAATGACACGAGAGTTACTTATCTAAATTAAAAAGAACAGAGCTGCACAGGAGGCAGGGGCCCTCCACCACCTGGTAGCACGTAATCTAATTCAAAATCGACTCAACTCATGCAGCAGAATGATGCTTTTTCATTAAAGGAGAAAAATACTTTAAAACAGAGTATTCATGGTTGGCAGCAAAAGCCAAAATCTAACTAAGATCTAACCTCTTTCTCTCGGTTCCCCAAGCATATTAATAGAAAATTTACATAACAGAACTGGAGAAAATAAAGGGATAAGTGTCTTTCTACTTATAATCAAATTGAAACTCTTATTGACAGCCTCGTTCTTCATTGCGGACACCTGTAGAATCCATGTTTTAATAGGAGACTGCCTCTTAGTTTGGGTGTCCCACGTGCATAACCACTTAGATATTTTTGCTCAGACTTTGTGGAGAGCAACGAATGATGTGGATGAGGTAAGGAATCTGCCCATATGTGTTTTTCCTTCAGACGACACCTGGAACCCACTCAAACTATAAAACAACTGCAGAATGCGGGATCAGCTACGGAATGCGCAATCAGCTACAGAATGCCTGTATTCTGTAGCTATTTTGCAGAAAATTGTTAAAATAGCAAAAATCATGAAAATACAATATGTTAATCAATTTCATGTAACCTTTAAGCAATCCTAATCATTCTTCATTGATTTTAGGCTTATGAAGTGATAAAATAATGATGAAATGAAGTGAAGGTTTGTAAAAGAGAAGGCAATTCTAAGGCTCAACAAAGGCTATAAATTGTCCATTCATCCATATAAACCTCAAGAAATTTGTGGATATATTCCCAAAATGCTGCTATCACGATCCGTGAAAATACTGCCGGCGCATTTTTCAGTGCAAAGGGCCTTACATGACATGCGAAAGAGCCATATTTAGTTGTGAAATTTTTTTTCTTCTTGTCTTCTTTAGATATCCTCACTTGATGGTATCCTGAAAATCCATCTGTAAATGAATAAGCTTCATTCCCTGCTACATTTTCGAGCATCTCATCACTGAACGGAGTGGGGAATGGATCATGTATGCATGTGTTGTTAAGGCTCCTATAGTCAACACATACTTGAATCTAAAGCTTTTCATTTTTTCTTTGTATTACTATAGGACTTACCCACTCTGCTTCTTCCACAGGAAAAATCAATCCTGATTTCAGCATTTTATCTATCTTTTCCTTG
This sequence comes from Pinus albicaulis, assembly GCA_034641835.2. NCBI lineage: Eukaryota > Viridiplantae > Streptophyta > Pinopsida > Pinales > Pinaceae > Pinus > Pinus albicaulis. The sequence goes on along the minus strand of CM076576.1, from coordinate 909,185,405 downwards.
ACTTTCTCTTTTACTCTTGGATTCAGACGGTAAGGTATGTGCTTTACTGGTCTTTCGTCAGGCTTCAAGATTATACACATGTCCCCCATATATCTTTTTATTCCTTTTAGCTCCGCTAATGAGGATGGGAATAAGTCTTCATATTAGTTTAAAAGATTAAATATCTCCTTAGTCGTTTCTGCATCCCAGTAGTCATCGATTGACACTATTTTGGGATTTTCCAAGGTTTCGATGTTCAGCTTTTTTGTTTTCAATGGTAGTAGATGGATTCCATATATTGTAGGTTCTTCTTGTATATCCCACTCCCATTTTTTCTTCTTCAAAATATAAGTGTCTAAGATTTTCTAGATCATCATAATCCATTTCAGTGTCTATATTTTTTCATTCTACTAACTATTTGATATTTTGTTTCGAATGAGGTTGTTCCTCATCTTCCTGAATCTCTGGAAGAAATAGTACTCTTTTGATGTCCTTTAGTGACAGTGTCACTGGTTTTGTTTCTCCTTCAAAATAAAATCACTGCGTAAACTTATCTACAACTACTTGCTAGGTGTCGGTTCCTCTTCTCTTCTCTTCAGTTAAGTACCAAGCTTGTGGAATTGAATCTAGTGAATGTATAAAATTGTGCATCCACAGATATTTCAGGTACCCTACTTTCTTCCAGTGGCACTCACAATTTTGTAAATGTTTAATGGGATCAGAATCCCCTTGGTACTTTTCATTGAATTTTGGTCCTTCATCTTCTTTGACTCTGGCTCTTAACGCTACTGCAACATCCTCCCATCGTAATAGTGAGTTGCAATGATTACTCCACTATCTTACTGATGTGGATTGTAGAGCTACATCCATGAGCGGGACTTTATGTTCCATGGTAATTTATCCTCTATTCTTGCAATAAATGTATTTACATCATTCATATTTGATAAAGTCGGATATCCTCTTACCGCAGTTCCAATCCAGTTGACTGTTCGGATATTAGCACATATTCTGGTATAGGTCTCGTATCCTCCCTACTTCCAATCATCCTAGGCTATTTCTGATCCCAAGTATAAGCTTTGAACACTTCTCCAGCTTATAGTTCCCCCCGCTGTCGCGTTGATGTAGTCTTCTCTTTTCCCTGTCGTCATCTGATAAAGTTGATCATCCTTTTTTTTTTCAATAGTTTATGTATATCTGGGTCCTTGATATTGGTCAAGTGGCTGAGTGACCCTGAGTTCCCCATCTTCAAATATCATCAGTTCCTTTTTCAAGTCGATCACTACATAGTTCTCAAAAGCCCAATCTATCCCCAATAATGTCGAATAGGGATCTTTATCCCCCATGATGTCTATCACTTCAAAGTATGTGTATGTCTTTACCCCCACAACATCGACTTCAACTTCTTCCAGCTTGCCTATGGGCACAATGCAGTATTGATTTTCCATGCAGATTTCGATTGGTGAGTATGTCAACTTTGGTCTCCCCAATGTTTCCCATGTCTTTCTTGGTAGAATGTTGACATGTGACCGTAGGTCAAGCATGGTTTCTTTAATTTGGAATCCCATGACTAGATTATTCACATGGAATTCCTTTCATTTTCTTGTCTTATTTATTTTGATCCTCCATATGTATTTATGGGTTGAATTATTTGAATCCTTTGGTTCTGTGTTTTCCTGCACCACCATCTCTAGATTTGGCTTCAGTTGTTCCAACACTGGTCCATTGGTTACAATCTTCAAAAATAGTCGGAACCATTCTTCAATCATTGTACTTGTATGGGGTTGTTTCTATTTTTCTATGGTCGGCTGTGGTAACTCGATGCCTTTTCTCTCCCCGAGTTGGGAAAATGTTTCCATTGCATCTTTAAAATATTTCTTCTGCCTATCCGGCCATAAAATTGGCTTTGGAGATTCTGGTTTGATCAGATTTATCAGGTCTATATTCTGTGTATCCTCCCCTGTTCTCTTTCCTACCCCTGTTACTATGGCTACATTTTTCATAGCTTGAGCCTCTACTATTCTTGGTTTTGCGTTCACCAGATTTGCTCCTTTTTGTTTGGCTCTTTATTCCCATCTCTTAATTAGTTATGGAAAACCTTCAGTTGCGTGTGTATTGGATCTGCACTGAGAGCACCATGGTCTTCTGGGAAGTGGACATTCCCTAGCTATGTGGCCTTCTTGGTAAAAATGTAGAATCTTACAGGTCCTCTTCCTCTGACTCTAACTCCTCTCATTCGTTCTCCTCGTCCCCTTGGAGCCTCATTCACTCTATAAGATGGCCTGTCCAATCGTTCCGCTAGTGCATATAGGGCTCTACACTGCTCTGTATTATGTGTTGTGGAAGCACAGAACTCACAATATATATTTTTTGGAACATTGGAGTATTTATGAAAAATTGGGTATAGGCGTGGTGGATGACCAATGCCTTCACATATTTCGCAGTATTCAGTTGCGGTCTGATTCTGTTGCATAGGGAACATGGGAAGTGGGGTTGCGGTGGGTATGAACCTTGAGTGTTTATCTGCGCAACTCCCCCTATTGGTGGAGTCCCTTGTGTCCTTGCTGTTGAAGCCCCCATATTCTGTCCCCGCAAACTTGGGCATTTGGTGACCACGTGTCCCTCCATCAGACACTGGGTACACCAGACATTAGGTCTTGCAAGTCGTATTGGCTGAATGTCCTTCAAATTTTCCATTAGACTTGATATCTGATGTTGTAACCCCAATATAGAAGGGTCTTGAGCCACTGCTCCTCCTTTGAATTCCCGCGGATACCTCACCATAGCCTCTATCTTCATAGCTTGCTCTAATGCATCTTGTAATGTATCAATCTTCTATTGTGTTAGGAAATTTCTCGTCAACGAAAGAAGGGCATTGATAAACCAATCTCTCTGATGATTTGGATTGATTGGGTAACTCATTTTTCCAATCGCATCCTTGAACCTTCTCACCAGATCCCACGCCATTTCACCTTCTCGTTGTTTAATCTCCCACATCTCTCATAAACCATGTTGATCTATTTGAGGTAAGTTAAATTCTTTGAAAAATTCTTTCTTTACATCATCTGTCGCTGGTCATCATTCTCCAAAGAATCAATCTTCCTTTTCAGTTTGCTTATAAGATGAAAGTGTCGTTGTCAAAGTGCAGTGGTGAGAAAATTTCATTTCTAGCTTCATTCACTTCATTTTTCCTCTTTCACCTTTCATTTTCCCAAAAAACCCAAAGTCCAAATTCTCATTTCCCTTTTCAAAACCCCTTTTCAACTCATAAAATCTATTTTTTATAGTTAAAAATCATCTCCGCACACCCATCAACAGCCATATCATATTTCCTTTGTAACTTACCATATATTCCTTTATCACATCTTTTACCCGCACCACAAAAAAAACTTGATTATATCATATATCATATTATATAACTTACGACACTTAATAAACATTGTGGACCCATTACCTTTCATCGGAATCAACTCTTTGCATTTTTAACTTTCGTTCATATTACAATTACTATCTCCTACAAAACTTGCGATGTGCGATTTCTGGTTTGGTTTGGGATCCATACTTCCCTTTTATATGCCTCAAATACGTTATATATCCTTTTGTATGCTTCGAGCACATTTTTATCATATTACCATAACTTAACCAAATTTTTCACTTTTCTCTTTGAAAAGATGTTTAAAGGGCCCCACCTACCTTTTCACATTGCATCTTCGCAAATTTCATTGACCGCATTCACTTTCTCTCCCTCAAAACTTTTGATGTGTGATTTGTGGGTGACCCCACTGTTTGTTATGACACATAACCTCCACCTCATTGCACATCTCACTTTATGAGTTTTAACATTTAATTCTTATGTCTCATAACAAAACTTGCGATGTTTGATTTGCGGTATAGTCTGGGTCCCACCTTCCGTCTCATTGCACATCATAAGTCACCATTTTCAACATTTAACTCTTGTGTTTCATAATAAAACTTCTAATGCACGATCTGTGATCGGACATAATTCTTTTCCACGTCATCACCCCATCGCAAATCACATTTTACCCCATTTGTGTCTTAAGTTTAAATGCTCCCACCCCGATATGCAATTGCGATATATGTCTAAAATGATTTTTCGTCTCACTTATCATTCATTCCACTCCATGTCTCCCCTATCAATTAAACATTTCTCAAAGGTTTTTTTTGTAATATCTCATAAAATGAACCTCTGCCATTATACTAAAATGTTCCGGATTTTCCGCCATTACAAAGGGTTTTCCACCAAAGATGGAAAAAAACAAAGGAACAACGGAAAATTTTCTCTGAAACAATTTTCTACCACTACTCCCAGCACCTGCGCATTTCGACAAAGCATCAAGGAGAATTCAAGGAATAACCACACACCATTTTAACTATTGTTTACACTTTTTATGGGGTTGGTTGCGCCAAAACATAAGAGGAGTCTTTCCATAAACTTCCACATCATACAAACCACTTCAAATTGTTAGTCTTGATGTTGTTATTTTCATTACATCATAGCACTTTGTATTAATGTTTTAGGACAAGCCTCATATCTTGCACGAGATCATAATAACTTTTGGGAACATATTTACTTCTTTTGTGGAGATGACAGTTTATTATTTTTGTATATATGTGATAAAATACTATGTAAAATAGGTTGGTTGTTGATTTTAGAATCTTTGCTCATATGATCAATATTATTTTCAGTGAATAAATTGAAGAAACTTCTGAGGACTTATTACAAATTTTTTGTGTGTATTGTCTACTTTTCTTGTGTTTCAATATCTCCTTTCATTTAGTTACAGTTTTAAAACCATTATGCTATTATGTGTTCTTATCAGTCTCTTAAACATGTTATATGTTTTATCAGTTTTTGTTAGTCTCACACAGTGAGCATTCGTGGTTAAATAAATTTTATAATAGTCGAAGAGCATCACTCATGATAGTTATTCTTCATGATATTTCAGTGAGTATTTTCTTAGACTAGAAATAGCTTTCTCTTAGTGGAATATTATCAAACTGCTACTTTTGTGAATTTCTACCAAATGCAGTATATTTTTATTTCACAGACCTACTATTTCTGCTCTCATATTACAGTTTCCTCTCCTCATAAGCTAAAAAATTGCACTCTTCTACCACATCAAGTTACAATACCCTTATTAGTAGAACAATGGATTTGATAGAAATCTCTTTTCAGTGAATGGGATTTTAAACCACCTACCAATCTCATAAAACAAATCATTAAATTTCTTTATAGTTTAGTATGTGTTTGGTCAGGCACTTGTTGCAGTGCAAGTGTTGATTCCAGCGCATACATCTTTTGGAGTGTCTGTCGGGAGACGAAGGCCTTCAAATGAAGTATTCTCCTAAGTCTATTGTTATGAATTTTTGATAATCAGTTCTTGATGGTGAAAAATAATTGGTGACCTGAAGAAGAATGGAATTTTTTCACCTGGCGACTCCACAAAGAGGAAGAGGGATTTCAAGACCTCCTTCTACAAGGAGGAATCAAAGATCTCCAACTGTGACTCTAGTTCTTGACCCGAAGAAAATCATCAAATATGCTAAAGGAAAAAATAGATTAGTTGAAACCACATCTCAGTCTGTGAAGAAGGTACATAAAAAGTACAGTCCAAAGAAAAAGGTACCTTCATCTGCTTTAGAATCAAAAGAGGTTTTATTGTCAAAAGATTCTGTTGAAAAATCTCAAGTTGAAGCTACTCCCCTAGAAAATAAAGTGGATGTTGTTAACCTAGGCTCAGCTGAAATTTTTTCTTACTCATCACCTAGTAAATCTGAAATAACTACTATTCTATTCAAAGAAGAAGAAATTTAATTTCTAAGTGTTGATAAGAAATCAGAAGAGTTTGTACTGACTAAAGGGGAATTAGAACAAGTATCGGCTATTTCACCTTTTCTTGATAGGGATGTTTTGACTGAAGAAGACTTCAAGAATATTTTAAATTTCCTTCAGAATCATCCTAAATACCAGTCTCTTATCACCCCTCAGGAATAATATTTTCCTTTCTCTCCAAATCCAGCTGTTGGGTCATCTTCCTCTCATCCACTTGAAGAGATTGTACCTAAAGGTCTTACTTATAACTTATCTGATTTCCTTGCTCAAAAAAATAAGGTTGAATTAACTCCATCCCCTTAGGAGACAAATTTAGATTTTTATTCTTCTACTGAAGGAGAAGTCAAGACATCCTCTTTTCATCTTTTTGAAAACCCACTCTTTTTAGTTCCAAAGCGTGAAAAATAAACTCAAGATCTCCAATTTTCTGTTGTCCTAAATTAGAACCAGAATTCACAGATTGTAATTCATATTTCCCAAACAACTACATCAACTGGTCATCCATCAACTGTACATCAAAAAAATATGGCTCAACCCGCCCTTACAAGGATGCATCAGATAGTGGATACAAGATATGCACCACTTGTTCTCCCTCAACCCTTGCATCCACTTCCTCAAAAATATTACTAGAAATATATTCCAAAATACAATAGGGAGGGAGAATGAGTTTCTGTTGAGTAAAATTTAGTGGCTTTCTATAGTTATGCTGACAATCAACATATTGAACTTGAATATGTCTCGTCAAGACTCTTTTTTTAGAGCTTGGATGGTGAAGCTAAAAAATTGTTTAGAAGTTTGCCTCCAAATTCAATAATAGGAATTGATGAATTAGAAGAGATATTTGTGACACATTGGGGTGATAGGAAAGACTATGTTTATTATCTTACAGAATTTGGAACTCTGAAGAAGAAGGAAGATGAATCATTAGCTAATTTTACTGAGATGTTTAATAAGGTTTATCTAAAAATTCCTGAAGAAATTAAACCCACTGAAGCCACAGCTATGATAAATTTTTCAAATGCTTTAGATTCTGAGTTTTCCTTATGGTTGAGGGCTGAAAAAACACAAACACTAACAACTATGCAAGAGGTTTTAATTGGAGTGCAGTCTAATCTCATGGCTTCTAACAAATTAAAAATGAAGGAAGAAAAGGCAACAAAAGACAAAAAGAAGATGAAAGAAGAAAAGCCTTCTTCTTCTAAGTCTATTTTAGTAGAAGAAAAGATCAATCAAATGTCCAATTTGATCAAGGAACTTGCCTCTAAGATGTGAAAATTAGAGGTAGAAAATAAACCAACTGCTAGAGCCAATCAAAACGAAGCTAATAGAAATCAAGCTCCCTTCAAGAAGCCTTTTCAGCCTTAAAAAATATTACAATGCCCAAGGAGCAATGCTGATGATCAAAATTTTTAGCCTCCTTGGAATAATTTTGTTGAAGAAGAACAACAAGGAAATGAAGAAGAAAATGAATAAATAAACCTTGTGGGAGAGATTTCACATTCAACATCTTTGACATTGCAAGAATATGAAGATAGATCAAGGATTTGTTTGTTTTTTGATGATATTAATGCTCAAATTTATGCACAGAATGATAAAAAAAAAAAAAAGTTCAAAACATAAATTTCCCTTTGAGGTCAAAAGGTCATGTTTAGCAACCTCAGCAAAAATCAGATTCAGAAAAATAAGCTGCTAAACAGAAGGCCAAGGTAAATGAGGTTCCTAAACCTCAAAATTCTGACCCAATTGCAAAAAATACTAAAGAAAATAAGGAATTAGTTCCAATTTATTTCAATTTCAAATCTGAATTGAATAAAATCAAAATTCTAGTCCCACTACTAGAATTATTGAAAAATCCAACATATAAAGAATCTTTAAGATTCTGTTGCAGCCTCCTCTCACAACTGATTCAATCAACCTTGAGAATGAACATCCCACTATTTATCTAGGTTTTAATGTCTAAGACCAAAATGATGATAACTCAGTACCTTTCTACCTGTCACTAAATATACATGAAAAATTGCGACATAATTTCTTGTTAGATTCTGGAGCTTCCCACAATCTCATGCCAAAGAAAGTGATGGATGAATTGGGATTAGAGATCACCAAGAAATACCATGATGTTTATACCTTTGAATCCAAAAAAGTCAAGTGTCTAGGAGTCTTTAAGGATTTGGTTGTTTCCCTTACCTAGTTGCCTATGAAGATCTTAGTGATGGACATTGTGGTTACTGACATTCCTTCAAGATTTGGGATGTTACTTTCCAGATATTGGTCTAAGAAATTGGGAGGTACCCTTCAGACGGACATGTCATATTCTACCATCTTGGTGTTTGGAGGGGAATTTAGAATATTGTATAGAGAAACTCAAATGGCCTACATCATTAGTGATCAACACAATCCATAAAACCATCCCATATATGTTGAAGAAAAGGAATTGGGGTCATCAATTTTCCACCTTGTTGCTGATGATAATGATTTCCAGCCTAAAATAAATGAAAAAAAACACTTTCAAGGTGAAAATGAGCAGCATTCAGAAGGAGGAAAAATCTGGAAATTGTACTTTGATGGAGCCTCATCAAGAGAATGATCGGGAGCTAGTGTAGTCCTCATTTCTCCTTCGCAGCAGAAGGTAACCATATCATAAAAAATGAATTTTTCTACCACTAACAACACTACTGAGTATGAAGCACTTGTGCTGGGTATGAAGGTAGAAAAATATTTGGGAGCAGAATAGCTAATTGCCTTTGGTGATTCAGAGTTGGTGATTAAGCAGGTGAGAAACAATTACCAAGTGAAAAATTCCAAATTGAAGAATTGTAGGAATGAAATTTGGGATTTGGTTGAGCATTAACTTTCAACATTTAATATAAATTTTGTCACTAGAGAAGAAAATCAAATTTTTGATTCAATAGCTATTGCTACTAGTAATTTCAAATTTTCTCTTGATGTCAAGGTGGCCTATGATGTTGAAATAAAAAAAATACCTTTAATTCCTGATAACATCAAACACTGGAAAGTGTTTGAGGATGATAGGGAGATTCAAAAAATTTTAGTGTGTGTAGAAGAGTTTGTAGACATACAGATTGATGATGAGCAGGAGATTGTTGAAAACCAAAATAGCATCCCTTTTAAGAAAACTATGGCTAGGAATATAATTATAGATTTGGAAACTAACTGTATTCCTAAGGGTTTAGCTCCTTTAGAAAGGTTGTTTGATAATAATGATGTTTTCCTCAAGCCTGAAAACAAGGTGGATGGAGAGAGAACAATAGGATGTAACATTGGTACAAAAGATCAGCCAAAATTAGTCAAGGTGTCCAAATTCCTTTCTCTTGAAACCATAACTAAATATATAAAACTACTAAAATAATTTGGTGGTATTTTGGCATGGTATTATAGTGAGTTGAAAACTTATGATCAGAGCATAATGGAGAACAAAATTCCTTCAAAAATAGATGGAAATCCTGTAGCACAAAAAATCAGACATATCAATCCCATGCTGCTCCCAATCGTTGAGAAAGAAATCAGAAAATTATGGGAAGCAAAGATAATTATTCCTTTGATATTTTCTAACTGGGTAGCTAATATAGTTCCGGTCTGGAAAAAGAATGGATAAATAAGGATTTGTGTCAATTTTCGCAACCTGAACAGGTGTTCATTGAAAGATAACTACCCACTACCAAAAATGGATTATATCTTGTAGAAGGTTGTAGGATCCAAAAGATTGTCAATGATTGATGGCTTTTCAGGCTATAATCAGATTTTTGTTGACAGGCAAGATAGAGAAAAGACAACATTTACCACACCCTGGGCACATTCATGTACAACAAAATGACATTTGGTTTGATGAATGTAGGAGAAACCTTTCAGTCGGAAATGGATATTGCCTTTGCGGGAGAAAATGAAATACTTGTAGTCATCTATTTGGATGACATCACAATTTATTCAAAATCTAATGAAGACCGCTTGAAACATTTAAAGTAAGTTTTTAACAAATGCAGAAATTTTGGTTTGTCCTTGAACCCAAAAAAGTCATATTTTGTTTTCTAAGAAGGTATGTTATTGGGAGATATTGTAACAGAAAGTGGCATCTGTATTGATCCGAGAAGAGTAGAAGCTATTCAGAAGATTAGTTTGCCAAGAAATAAAAAGGAATTGCAGTAATTTTTAGGGAAAATCAATTCTCTAAGGAATTTTGTTCCTAACTTTGCAGAGCTCATCAAACATATAAATGTCTTGCTGAAAAAAAAAATGTAGAATTTAAGTGGTGATATGAAGAAAAGAATTATTTTTCAACAATTAAATCTGCTTTGAATGAAGCACCAACTTTGATTTGTCCTGATTTTGAAAAGGATTTTCTAATTTTTTCATATCTTTTAGAAGAAACAATTGTACTTGTCTTACTACAAAATAAAAAGGAGGGATTGGAGCAGCCAATTTCATTTTTCAGTCGTGCTTTAAGGGATGTTTAATTAAATTAAAACTTGACTAAAAAACAAGCATATTCACTAGTTAAGGCCTTGAAGTCTTTTCGAGTTTACGTGTTGCATTCAAAAATAATTTCTTTTGTACCCGATATCATTGTTAAAGATGTGTTGTTGCAACTAGATATAAATGGCAAAAGGGGACGATGCTGACCAAAATTCTGGAATTTGATGTTGAAATCAAACCAACTAAATTGATAAAGGGTCAAGGCTTGGCTTGCTTGATGGCTAAATCTAATTGCAAAGCTTTAAATCTGAATTTAGAGGCAGCTAAAGGAGAATATGGACAAGGTATTACTAAATATATTGAAATATTTAATTTAGATTGGTACAAGGATAGAGTTTACTTTTTGTTAAATTTCAATTGTCCACCTGAAACGGAGAAGTCTAAAAGAAGAGATTTTAAATTGAGATCTATGAAGTATTGAATTTTGGAATACCATATTTACTGGAAGGATCCTGTTGGAGTCTTGTTAAGATGTGTATATGAAGCAGAATCATAATAGATTATGAAAGAGAGACATGCAGGAGTGTGTGGAGGGAATTTTTATTGGAGAGCCACTGCAAAAAAAATCTTAAGATCTGGCTATTATTGGCCAACTCTTTTCTCTCATGTTTTTTCCAAAGTTGGGAGCTGTGTCAAATGTCAGTAATTTTTTGGTAAACAGAAATTGCTACCATTACCTCTCATTCCCATTTCAATAGATGTTCCTTTCTAGCAGTGGGGGCTAGACTTCATCGGTGAAATTCATCCACCTTCATCACGAAAACATAGATGGATTCTCACAGCTACAGAATATTTCACTAAATGTATTGAAGTTTTACCAACTAGGAATGCTACTGATACAGTAATTATTAATTTTATGTTGGAAAATATTATGTCAAGATTTGGTTGTCCACATAAATTAGTAACTGATAATGCAATGGCCTTTAAGTCTGCTAATATGTACAAATTTTTCCAACTACATGGGATTTAATTGACTCATTCCACGCCTTGTTACTATCAAGGTAATGGATTGGCTAAGTCATCCAATAAAATTTTGGTGAAGATTTTTAAGAAAATGTTGCCTGAAAATAAGAGGAATTGGGACACTTAGCTAATACATGCTCTGTGGGCGGATAGAGTAAGTGGTAAAAATTCAATTAGAATGTCTCCATTTCAGATTGTATATGGTACTGATGTTGTAATGCCTTTGCAATTATCTCTTCATGTGATGAAGTTTCTCCAATATGAAGTTGATAATGAAAATCTAGTCCAAAGGAGAATGCTACAGTTGATAGAGGCACACCAAATCAAAGAATCATTACTAGAAAAAGTATAGAAGTATTAGGCTAAAGTCAAATATGTTTTTGATAAAATAGCAAATCAATAGTTGTTTCAGGAGAATGATTTGGTGCTGTGTTGGGATGTTAGGAGAGAAGACCATGTAAATCATGGTAAGTTCGATAATATGTGATTTGGGCCATTTAGAATTGTTGAAGTTTTGGAGAATAATACTTATCTTCTCAAACATCTAGATTGTGATTAGCTGACTGGAGGCCCAGTCAATCGTCATTTTCTTAAGAATTTATTTATTTAGTAATTCAGTTGAGTCAATCCATTATAAATATCCGGTGTGATGTGTCAATAAACTCCATGCCCAATGGTATTTATGTTCGCATATATAGTCAATCTTGAGTCCAGTTAGTTGATGGTTAGTCCTAGTCTTAATTTTCATTAAGTCTTCTAAGTTTCAAAAGTTTTTAAGGAGTTGAGTCTACAGTTATTGAAGCCTCACAAGGAGGAATTCATCCCCAATAGGAGCCACTGTTAGCACTGCAATTTTTCCAAATAGTTTCAAAGTTAGGTCATCATTCTCCAAAGAATCAATCTTCCTTTTCAATTTGATTATAAGATGAAAGTGTCGCTGTCAAAGTGTAGTGGTGAGAAAATTTCAATTCTACCTTAATTCACTTCATTTTCCCTCTTTCACCATTCCTTTTCCCAAAAACTCCAAATTCCAACATCTCATTTCCCTTTTCAAAAGCCCTTTTAAACTCATAAAATCCAATTTTTATAGTTAAAAGCAGCTCTGCACACCCATCAACAGCCATATCATATTTCATTTGTAACTAAACATATATGCCTTTATCACATCTTTTACCTGCACCACAACAAAACCTTGGTTATGTCATATATCATATGATATAACTTACCGCACTTAACAAAAATTGTGGACCCCTTACCTTTCATCGTAATCATCTCTTCGCAGTTTTAACTTCCATTCATATTACAACTGTTGTCTCCTACAAAAATTGCGATGTGTGATTTCAGGTATGGTCTGGGACCCATACTTCCCTTTGATATGCCTCATATACATTATAAAGACTTTTTTATGCTTCAAGCATATTTTTATCATATTACCTAACTTAACGAAAATGTTCACTTTTCTCTTTGAAAAGTCTTTTAAAGGGCCCCACCTACCTTTTCACATCGCATGTTCACAAATTTAACTTACTGCATTCACTTCCTCTCCCTCAAAACTTATGATGTGTGACTTGCAGGAAACCCCACTATTTTCTATGCCACATCACCTCCGTCTCATTGCACATCACACTTTTTGAGTTTTAACATTTAATTCTTGTGTCTCATAACAAAACTTATGATGTGTGATTTGTGGTATTGTTTGGGCCCCACCTTTCGTCTCATTGCACATCACACTTCACCAGTTTCAACATTTAACTCCTGTGTTTCATAATAAAAATTCTGATGTGTGATCTGCGATCGACCCCACTTCTTTTCCACGCCATCACCCCATCACAAATTGCATTTTCTCTCATTTCTGTCTTAATTTTAAACACTCCCAACTCGATTTTAGATTTTGATATATTTCTATAAGGCTTTTTCCTCCCGCTTATCATTCATTCCACTCCACGTCTCCCCTATCAATTGTACCTTTTTCAAAGGGTTTCTTTTTAATATCTCATAAAATGAACCTCCGCCATTCTATCCAAAAATTTCCGGGTTTTCCGCCATTACAAAGGGTTTTCCACCAAAGAATGAAAGGAACAACATAATAGCGACATAGTTTATCTGAAACAGTTTTCTACCACTACTCTCAGTGCCAACATGTTTCTACAAAGCATCAGGCAGCATTCAAGGAACAACCACACACCATTTTAACTGTTGTTTACACTTTTTATGGATTTGGTTGGACCAGAATAGTAGAGGAGTCTTCCCATAAACTACCACATCATACAAACCACTTAAAATTGTTAGATTTGATGTTTTTATTTTAATTATGTCATATAACTTCGTATTAAAGTTTTAGGATAAGCCTCATCTCTTGCACGAGATCATAATAACTTTTGGGAATAGGTTTACTCCTTTTGTGGAGATGAAAGTTTATTATTTTTGATATATGTGATAAAATGCTATGTAAAATAGGTTGGTTGGTGATTTTAGAATCTTGGATCATATGATCAATACTCTTTTTAGTGAATAAAATTGAAGAAACTTCTAAGGACTTATTACCAATTTTATGTGTGTATTTTATAATTTACGTGTGTTTCCATATCTCCTTTCATTCAGTTACAATTTTGAAACCATTATTCTATTATGTGTCCCTATCAGTATCTTAAGCATGTTATATGTTTTATCAGTTTTTGTTAGTCTCACACAGTGAGCATTCTTGGTCAAATAAATTTTATAACAGTCTAAGAGCATCACTTATGATAGTTATTTTTCATGATATTTCAGTGAGAATCTTATTATACTAGAAATAACTTTCTCTTAGTGTAATATTATCAAACTTATACTTTTGGGAATTTCTACCAAACACAATATATTTTTGTTCCACATACCTACTGTTTCCGCTCTCATCTTATAGTTTCCTCTCCTCAAAGGCTACAAACTTGCACTCTGCTACCACATCAAGTTACAATACCCTCATTATTAGAACAATGGATTTGACTGAAATCTCTTTTCAATGAATGCGAGTTTAAACCACCTACCAATCTCATAAAACAAATCATTAAATTGATTTATAGTTTAGGATGTGTCTGGTTAGGTGCTTTCTGCAGTCCAAGTGCTAATTCCAGCACCAACACATCGCATCAAATAATACTTCACATTTTCATCGTTCACAGTAGGTTAAATTAAAGCAAAAACATCTTTTGCAGAATAAAACAAACTCATGTATTTAAATTTATATCATAATTAACATGAAAAATTAACTTGTGTACTTCATTTTATTATCTATTTCTAGATCTCTATCATTTGAAATAAATTGAAATGTTACCTTCTCTAACAATATCAGAAACTCGATCACCATCAGACGATATTGTGGTCTCCTCTGATTGCATTTATTCAAAGATTGCAATGGAAAATTTTCCCTTTGTATTTAGTTATTTATGTTGCCAATATTTTACATATATTTTGTTTTCAAAAACGTCATTGGATTCTGTGTTGTCTATGCAAACATGACAAAAACAAGAATATTTTCTTTTATCTAATACAAACACATTTGTGGACAAATTTGTTTTAATTGAATGTCATTTTCTAGTCCGTTTTATTATTTCAAAGTCATATCTAATCGATCTATCTTCATCTTGGACCCCAATATGCCAAAAAAACCTATATGGAAAATTCGAAGAAGAATATAAATATGATATCAAAATACTGTTAAAGATAATCATTGTGATAAATGTACTGTTTAAAATTATAAATCCAATAAAATTAAATTGAGTGTACCTTTGTACTTCCCTTGATTGGTTAGTCTCATTTCTTAGTGCAACAATGCACCATTGAAAATTTTCTTCAGCTGATAGAAGTCGATTTGTAGAGTGGTCCATTTGATATCTTAGAAGTGCTCATTTTATGCATGCCCCTAAACCGTCATGTTCTCCTTTTCCATGACCAGTATCAAAGAAATTCCAACAATGTTTAATTTATGTTTTCATATGAGGACGACACAACCAAAAGAACGATCATGAAGATTTGAATTTGCATGCACATCCATCTGACCATATCCAATGTTCATTGAATTTTATTACAGGACTTTTCAAGGAGTCATAAATCTCTTCAAAACAGTTTTTTACAAAATATATATCATGTGTATGATCATCACGGATATAAAAGTCATATTCTTTAATAACATGCTGATTTTCATTGGTGCTTTCTATGTGATCAACATTTTGTTCAGCATGTCTATATAGAATATGAATGAGCATGAAGACTTGGTCAAAATGATAGTATTCACTCTTAATTTCTTTTTGTGGAACAAATGTGTAGTTTTCTGTAAAATCAAATACTGAAAAAATGGTCCCTGGTGGAAAAAATTCACAATATTTTTTGAATTGCAAGGCCTTCCATCGATCTCTATGGGAATGCTTTATGTATTTATAAATTTCTACCTCAAAATTTCTCAAAAAATCTATCACAATAACTTATTCTTCTTGTAAAACAATTCTTTTAGCAATTAAACCTTGAACCGATGTATGGATATATTCATATCCCTTCCATTTCACTTTCATTTTGGAAAATGATTGATCATTTATATTAGTACTATATTTGTTTTGGAATTTAGTCAAATTTCCACAATCATCGCATTTTTTACCACCAACACATTTCTTTTGGTAAAATAATTCATGGTTTTCTCTTCCTCATAGAATTTGAGATATGAAATCATGGATAGTGGAACGAGTAGATGAATCTTTCCAAAAAATTACCAAAATTAAGGAATGTGTCATAATATCACTGAAATTCCACATGGTAACGACAACAACAAGTGTCCCGTACGGTGATAAGTTTTACATAGCATGGATTTTGTTGCACAAAAACACTGATTGAGACATCAATTTCACGATTATCTTCTTTGAACTTTTTGAAAAAATATATCTGAGTGGTGTCCAAGAAATGTTTTGGATGTTCTTGGTATTGATTCTGTGTTATTCTTCTTCGCATCACATCCCTTGCTTTTGGTGAAACACGTGAATTTTTCATCCAATATTCATATGTCATTTTTTTAACATTTTCTCCAATTATATATTTGTATGGTTTCCTACAAATAGTTGTCCAATAAGCGACTTCATCATTTACATCTTTTTGCAACAAAAATTTATGATGTTTGTGCAAAGTTTTTCGTGATGTTCCTAATGCTTCTGCCATAGATTTTACCAAGCGATTCTCTTTAGTACTTGATGAAACCACTACCATAAGTATTCTACATCCATATGAAAAATTTTCTTTCTAGATCTTCTAATTGAATTTAGAGCACTATTTATATTTTGTATCACATTTTCCTTCATTGTTTTTTTTTTTTTTTCTTTTTCTTTTTCTTTCGAATACCCAATAAATTTGTAGCTTCTTTTAATTTCTTTGATTTTAAGGGACATTTCAACAATTGGGCTTGAATTTCCACAGTTTCATTTTTGAAGAACGAATCAATAATGCGATAAATACGATATCATATAACATGGTCAATTTTTTTATCTCCATATGTGTGAGTGTCAACATTTCCTAACATCTCATCATCGATATTGATTTCATATGTACATATTTGAATTAAATTTACATAATAAGTTTACATATTCAATAAATAACCAAATTAATAAATATGTATAATTCCAATAATGCACATGTGTTCAATACAGATATATATATATATATATATATATATATATATATATATATATACCTGATGATTCAATTCCTTCACTTAACTTTTTCACCATCTTCAATCATTGACTCAATATCTCTTTCAAAATTTTTTATCTCATCATCAATGTTTTGAGGAATACCTCTCTCTGTTTACATTGCAAAATATTTTTCAAATTAGTTCATCAAATAAAAATTAAGTTTCACAATTTACACTAGGAAAATTTTAAATATCAAATTTATAATATTTACATTTACATACCTGCTTCAACTTCTAGTTGAGGTTGATTTTCTATTTCAATATCTGAGCATTCTTCTCTCTTTTTTTTTGTGATATTCTCTCCCCTGTTCTCTAGGTTCCTCCGGGTCTCTTGTTTGATCATATTTTCTCTTGCAATTCCTTCGATTTCCGATGATAATTGAGTATGAAGGTCAAAATAAATTCTTCAAAACTTTAGAAAAAAACTCAATTAAAAAAAGAATCACAAAAGATTTAATTTAAAAAAACTCATTTTAAATTTTTTTCACAAAAGAGATACTTCAATCCAAAACACATACTTCAAAAAATCCGAGAAAAAAAAGTTTTCTAAAAATGAAATGAAGCTGAAAATACTTCCTGCCAAGTCCTGCAAAAAAAATTCATTCAAAAAATTAGACAAAAACTCATTTTAAACTTCAACCCAAAACACGTGCTCTAAAAAAATGTCACTTCAAAAAATACCTCCAAAAAATTTCCATTGAAAATTAAGCCCAACCTCATAAAAGATGTCACTTTAAAAAACACCTCCAAAAAATGTCCTTTGAAAATTAAGTCCAAAAACCTCTTAAAAAATGTCTCTAAAAAAAATACCTCCAAACAATGTCCTTTGAAAATTAAGCCAAAAAAGCCTCTAAAAAATATCACTTTAAAAAA
The DNA here is from genome assembly GCA_034641835.2 of Pinus albicaulis. Taxonomy (NCBI): domain Eukaryota; kingdom Viridiplantae; phylum Streptophyta; class Pinopsida; order Pinales; family Pinaceae; genus Pinus; species Pinus albicaulis. The sequence continues at coordinate 909,167,541 of CM076576.1, read as the reverse complement.
TACCTCCAAAAAATGTCCTTTGAAAATTAAGCCCAAAAAGCATCTAAAAAAATATCACTTTAAAATATACCCCCAGAAACTATCCTTTGAATATTATGCCTAAAAAGAGTCCTTTGGAAATTAAACCCAAAAAAGGGCCAAAAATGTCTTTTGAAAATTAAGCCCAAAAACCTCTAAAAACAAATTACCTCCAAAAAAAGGTCCTTTGAAAATTAAGCCCAAAAACCTCTGAAAAGTAAACACTTCCAAAATAATGTACTTTGAAAATTAAGCCCAAATTGATGTATGAGACTCCCTTATTTGTGGGACAAGGGACCACTAAGTCTACGAAGGCATACATACTCTACCCCCTTCTGGTTTTGAACCCGTGATCTCTTAGTAGGAAAGACATGCTCTTAACCATTAGGCCCACCCAAGCTGTATATATATACATATATATTAAAAAGATAATATACTAATCTTGTCATGAATTATAATATAAAAAAGTAATATATTACTATCATAATGGGTTATATGTTATTGGTGTGTATAACAACTTTATTTGTATTATAAATATTCAAAACTTAATATATGAATATTATACTAAGTTAATATAAATATTAAAAAATTAATATAAGAATACTATATTAGGTTAAATACTAAATTTAAGCCAATTTTATACTAAATTTAATGTTACATATATATGAATTTAATGATAAACCTCACGTGAATCTTATAAAAAAAATTTGAATTTGAGTCAAACTTAATTGTTGTCGAACTTGAATGCCACCATTTTCTTTTTTATATTACTTTATCATTAATTTGATTTTTTCATTTTTGTTAAATAAATATTGTATCTATCATTATTAATTAAATAAATGTAATAATATGTTACGGTGATAATTAGTATAATATTTTATATTAAAAGTTTATAATTATTTATTTATTTATTTTTCTTTTAGTCATTCTTAATATTTTTAATTTAATTTTATCATTTATTAAAAATGAATAATATTAATAATTATATATAATAGATAAAGATTCAATTTATTTGGAAAAAATTATTGTCGTATGGATTGGGTGGATAATTCTCAAGGTAGGTCATATGAGGACCACTCTCAATGCATGCATGCACAACACATTATACATACAACAAGGAAAATGAGGAAGGAAATTTGATGGGACCGATTTATCATGTATCTACTTGTACTTCAGCTCATGAGGGGATGAGAATAGTATTGATGCCACCTCGAGTGAAGGAATTTCGGGAAATTATTTTCATCCTGATAATTCAATCCGCAATGCTGAAAATGGAGGCCTTCCTTCAATGCATTCAATTTTTTGAAATGACTGAACATCTCACTTGTGTGAGTTGGGAAAGGTTTCCATTTCATATTGATTATATACTGGCTCAACTAGTTAATTTATTGCTTAATAGTGGGATGTGCATAGGAAACAACCTCTTAATATTTTTTGTAATTTTTCTAGAAGTTGAAGGACCAAGCCCTCTTGGCTTGGTCCCTTTATTTCCATTAATAATGGACACTCATCAACATTTTTTCTATGACAATTCTTTTAGCATTGGGTGTTTCTCCCTCTTTTTCTTCAACTCCTCCACTCACAACTTCATCGAGGTATCTTTCAATAATAAAATGTGGCTTATTTTTCTTTCTTTCTGTCAGACCAGGAGGTAACTCCATAAAATTGAATATGAATTAGATGGAGATTGTGTGTGTACTTATACATGGAGATGAGGCTATTGGGATTCACTTCTCACTGTCCCTTGGCCTTCCTTGTTTACTAAATTACAATAATATAAAATATCATCCAATCCCTTAGGATTAGGTGTCAACATTCCCCCTTTTAATTTGAAGGGATGTTGGTGAGTCCAAGCATCGTTCTGAACTTTTCAAACTTTTCTCTTCCAAGCGCTTTGGTTAAGATGTCTGTGGTCTGCTCATTTGTGGAACAATGACATAGATGGATGGTTTTGGCCTAAACATGATGTCAAATCATATGGTATTTTCTATTGATGTGATTTGTTCGATCATGGAACTTCGGGTTCTTGGCCAACTTTATTGCAGAAGTGTTGCTGATCATGAGTGGTGTTTAATGCATTTGTTCCATCTGCAAATCTTCTAGGATTTTCCTGAGGCACACAATTTCCTTTGTTGCTTCAGCAGCTACCACATATTTTGCTTCGGTTGTGGAATCTGCTGGAATTGACTATTTGTGTGATCTCCATGAGACAACTCCTGATCCAAGACTCATGGTATAACTTGAAGTAGACACCCCAATTTCTTTGTCCCCCTCAAAGTATGAATCAGAGTATCTGATCAAGCTGAAATCGCCTACCTTTGTATATTTGATTCCAAAGTATTGAGTCCCCTTCAAGTACTTTAGAACTCTTTTTGCAGCAGACCAATGTCCTTCACACGGTTTTTGCATAAAATTGGAGAGGATTCCAATAGCAAATGAGATGTCTGGTCTGGTGGTACGCAGGTAGGTAAGACTTCCTACAAGCTGTCTATACTTCGTTGCATCCTCAAATTCCTTCCCTTCAATGGATGTGAGCTTCAAGTTTTGTTCCATTGGAGTGGTTAAGGGATTGCATTCATCCATGCAAAACTTGTTCAGAAGATCTCCAATGTACTTCTTTTGAGAAAGAAATATAAATTTAGGATTTTGAGTTACTTCAATACCCAAAAAGTAATGAACATAACCCAAATCAGTCATTTCAAAACATTTCTTCAATTTTTTCTTTATGGATGCAATATAACTCTCATTGTTCCCTGTCATCAAAAGATCATCTACATACACCACAATATATACAACTGTTTTTCCAAATTTCTTAACAAACAAAGTTGCATCATTGAGATAAAAATGTTTGAATTCAAGTTTTAGAAGATTCTCAGGTAATTTCTCATACCAGGCTCACGGTGCTTGCTTGAGGCCATACAAGGATTTTATAAGCCTACATACTTTGTGTTCTTGGCCCTTCATAATAAATCATTCTGGCTAGGACACGAAAACTTTATCCTTTAGATCTCCATTCAAAAAGGTGGTTTTTACATCCATATGATGGAATTTCCATCCCTTCTAAGCTGCTAGGGAAAAGAGTGTTTGGATAGTGGCCCATTTTTTTGTGGGAGAAAAAGTTTCTTCATAATCGATCCCTTCTTTCTGTGCAAAACCTTTTGCCACAAGATTGGATTTGTGCTTGTCAAGTGAGCTATCTACTTTGTACTTGTTCTTGTAGACCCACTTGCAGCCAATTGGTTTGGTTCCCAAAGGAGGAGCAACCAGCTTCCCAGTTCCATTATTTATCAAGGAATCATACTCCTTTTTCATCGCTTCATTCCATTGGTCATAAGAAGTGGCTTCTTTCAAGGAAGTTGGTTCATGATTTGTAGACAAACTCAATTCACAATTATAAGAAACATCCATATCAACAGGTGAATCAAAATTATCCACATCACCTTCATTTTGTCTAGTAGAAATTCTTATTCCTATCTTTCCAACCTCATCGAGGCGAACGTTTTCTAGTGTCTTTATCAGCCATTTGGGGGGGCATTTTTGAGATGGATCAGGCTGCTCATTTGACTGAGTTCGAATTAAATCAAGATTCAATCTCTCAATTCTATCAATCGCATCATTCAAGGTGTCATCCATGGTTGGTTCTTCATGTGGGGAAGAGAGTGCTTCGAGAAATGACTCCACAGATTGATTCAGTATAGGAATCCCCCCTTCAAGGTGTGGGATCTAATTATCAAATTCTTGAAAATACTTTGCATATGTGAATCTATCCAGGCAATCAAGTTTCCGCTCAAAAACATTGTCAGTGTTAGAAGATTCAAGGAATATGACATCTCTTTCTATTATAAAATTTTTAGTGACTTCATCATAGAGACGATGTCCTTTGGAGGTATTGGAATACCCCAAGAGGATACATTTTCGACTTCTAGCACCAATTTTATTCCTTTGTACCTTGGGTATCAAAGAATAGCAGGTGGAACCAAAGACCCTAAAATGCTTTACCCAAGGAATGTGGCCATGTCACATTTCATAAGGAGTTTTATTTCTGATTGAATTTGAAGGACACTTATTATTTATGTATACAACACATAGAACTGCATCAGCCCAAAACATCAATTTTATACTCATAAAAAACATCATGGAGTGAACCAAATTTAAAATTGTCTTGTTCATTCTATCAGCTACACCATTATGTTGGGGATTATAGGGCATAGTTGTTTGATTTTTGATCCCATGTTGATGAAGATAATTTTCAAATTCGTTTGAAGTGTATTCCTTTCCATTATTAGTACGCAAAGAGCGAATATGAGTTTGTGCATCATTTTCAATCCATGCATGAAAATTATTGAATGTTTGAAAATCATCAGATTTGTTCTTCAATAAGTAAACCCAACACATTGTGGTGTAATCATTAATAGATGTCATCGTATATTTATTTCCATTTACAGAAGCAACAGGCATAGGGCCACATAAATCTAAATGAATAAGCTCAATTTTTCTATGTGCTCTGGAATGTGAATCATGAAATGGCTATTTGCTATTCTTTCCTATAATACAAGCATCACATTGCTTATGTTTCCTAGGAATTGTAGGCAGTCCATTAACACCATTTTTCTTCAATAATCGAATTCGGTCATAGTTTAAGTGTACAAATCTACAATGCCATAAAATACTTGATGGGACTGTACCTTCATCATGATGTGAACTTCATGCAAAGTTTTTTGCATGAGCAGAGGAACCTTTCATCTTCAAGAGTCTTCCTTCTTCTATTCCCTCCATGAAAAGTGAGCGATATGATGCTTTTGTGACCTCAACCTTGCCCTCAAACATGTGAATAGAGTGTCCTTGCTGGTGGATGTGGACCAAGGACAACAAGTTTCTCCTCAACTCAGGGAGGTACAGAACCTCATGTAGAAGATGATCTGGAAGACCAGGCAACTTAAGCCTAATTGTGCCAAGCCCTGATGGCTTGAGTTTGGATTTATTTGCAAAGTATACTAGTCCATCAACTTTGTCAGTAAATTATTCAAAAAAATATTTTCTAAATGTCATGTGACATGTTGCTCTTCTAAATACTTTATTGTCACGGTAAAAACTCAATTCTGGTCTAAATTTTGCAATTTTTATTTTTTATTTTTAAATTTGGGGAAAAACAGAGGTATTATATGAGGGAGGTATTTTCTGGGGGAGGTGTTTTATAGGGAAGGTTTTTACTAGGGGAGGTAATTTTTGGGGAAGGTTTTTACCAAGGGAGGTAATTTCTGGGGGAGGTTTGTACCAGAGGAGGTAATTTATGGGGGAGGCCAAATTGTGTAAAAAAAAAATATTAGAATAAGAGGCCGAATAAAAAGAACGCAGAGAGAATCTGCGTGGGAGGGGAGGGGGAGGGTGGGTTGGGAGGGGCGGAGAGGGGAGGGAGGGTTGAGAAACCGTGAGAGGGGAGGGTGGGTTGGGTAGGGCAGGAGGGGGAAGGAGGGGAGGGAGGGTCGAGCGACCGTGAGAGGGGAGGCAAGGGTCGAGCGACCATGAGAGGGGAGGGGAGGGTCAAGCGAGGGGGATGGGGAGAGTGGTTGGGGAGGGCGGCTGTGAGGGGTGAGGGGCCATGAGGGGAGGGCGGGTGAGGGGGATGGGGAGAGTGGGTGGGAAGGGGGATGTGAGGGGTGAGAGCCTGTGAGATGGGTGAGGGGGCATGCAGGTGAACGGGATGGGGAGCGCATGTGGGGAGGGGGGTGAGAGGCCGTGAGTTGGGTGAGGGGGAGGGGGCCGTGAGGCCGTGAGCTGTGAGGACTGTGAGATGAGAGAAACTGTGAGGGGTCAGGGGGCCATGGGCTAAGATAGAATGTGACGGAGAGTGACTGTGAGAGAAACTGTAAAAAAAATTTGCACAGTAAAATTAAATGTGCAGAGTTTAAATGAGGCAGAATTTGACAAAAAAAAAAATGCAGAATTATTCCAGAATACCAGAATGCCTGGAGCAGTAAAATAGAAAACTAAATGCACAATGACTGTTTGAAAAAATGCAAGACATGAAGGAGTTACACCAAATGAAGGAATGCCAAAAAATGGAACTGGCTCTGATACCATGTCAGACCAGGAGGTAACTTTGTAAAACTGGATATGAATTAGATGGAGATTGTGTGTGTACTTATACATGGAGGTGAGGCTATTTGGATTCACTTCCCAATGTCTCTTGGCCTTCCTTATTTACTAAATTACAATAATATACAATCTCACCCAATCCCTTAGGATTAGGTGTCAACACTTTCCTTTTCCTTTTGGATGTTTCAAGCGTGTCAATTCTAAGCTAAATTTTCTTTTGCTTCTGCCATTTCATTTTATTTTTAACTCTCCATTTATATTGTGTTCTCTCGGGCTCTTCTGTGTATTCTCCTACTATTATTTGTTCTTCCTCTCTGCTTTTTGTGACATCCCCACCTAAGGTCGTCGTCTAAGACCCATTAAAAAAATTATGTAAATAAATGAAAATTTTGAAATATAAGAGAAAATGGAATAGAGTTATGGGACACCAATTCTAGAGCTGGGAATGGGGAATTTCTTTCTAGGAGGTTATGGTTTCTTGTGTAAAAAAAAAACCCGAACTTGAGTACAACCATTAAATTTTGGTTGGTGCATGAAGTAAAGGGGTTGGATCCTGAAATTAAATGGGGTGAGGGAGATTACTTAGGCCCATGCTTACTTGAGAAAAATACAACAAGCAACATAGGACATAATTAATGAGGGGATGCAATAGCAAGGACACAATAGTAAAATAAGAGACCCAGACTCTTGAGAGGAATGATGGGGGATGACAAGATAAAAGAATGGACGTGAGCCCTAGGGTGAAGTGATTCTAACTGACTGATGGAGAGAGACGCGAACCTTGTGGAGGAGGCATTCAAACAGGTGGGGAAAGAAAACACCTTTCTTCCACAGATAAAGAAAAAACTCGAATTCTATTCGGGAATTAGACAAATGAGAGATGAAAATAGAACTTATAGCAGAAGCTTTCAAGAAGCTACAATGAAGAAGAGAAAAGAAGGGGATATGTTCTCTATCCCTGGAGTCTGTGCATTGAGTGCTAGTCTCTGGAGCCATGTGATAGCTTGGGTTCCATGAAGTCTGTGGGCTGAGATAGGATTCCTGGAACCCTTTAATAACTTGGGTCTCTGGAGGCTATGAGTTGAGACAAGAGGTCTTTCGATCCCTATAATAGCTTGGGTCCCTAGAGCCTATTGGTGGAGTGAAATATCTGGAGCTGTGTAACATGTTAGGATTCGCTGGAGGCTATGGGTTTCGCTAGCTACTCTAGAGCCCTGTAACATCTTTGGAGGAGACCATCTTGAAGTCGAGAAAGGAAAAGTTCAATTATGGCTCCTGGTTGCTTGAATGGTACACTGGTTTCTGGACTCCCTAGGAGGGGGTGAAAAAAATGTATGTGGACGAGGGGGATGAGGTTGGGTACCTTTGGACTCCTCGTGTAGGAAATAAGGAAGTGAAACAAATATAAGGATTGATGCAAGAATTCCTCTGGAGTCATTGGCTAATATGACAGCTTGAGTGTGATCCTAGCAACAAGAATCCTCCCGCGACTCAAGAATATGGCTCGGGGTGACAAATGCAAGTAAAAGTGGCTGCAACTATCTAAAGTTGGGTGGAGAGTCATATTCCTAGACTCAGCTTTCCTACAAACTAAAATATAAGTATTTGTAAATGCTACTTGCATATTAATGGAATATGTTACATTTTCATTTGTAATAGATATGGAAAAACGATGAATGATGTTGTGTTGATTTGTGTATGCTTATGGTGTAACTCTAAAATGATATCTCCCTTATTTGCGAGTTGAATATGTCTATGTATATATATGTGTACATGTGTGTTGTTCCTACACTTAAAAGTAAGTAAGTAATAGCCTCAGTCATAATAATCACTGATTAGATAAAGTTACAGACTCGGAAATAACCCCCATAAGAGTAGAGCCTAAGCTAAAGAGCAGAGGCAGACTCTTCCTCTGAATAAAATACTTATCTATGTCTGAAAGAATATAATAACTAAATATAATGAACTAAATGATTTGTTTCAGGCCAAACCATGAACACTTAAAAGAAGTGGGATCTAAGACCCTTTTTATTAATGTACAAATTTCATCGAAGACCCTTTTGGATCAGATTCGGTTATTGATTACTTCAGGGTAATTTCTTACAAGTCATTGTGTCGATTGACAAGAATTATGTGAAGGATCAAGGGGTGTTCCCAGGGCATATCATGCCCAGTGGTCCTAATTCTATGGTATTTAGGTGTAATGGTTCAAAATCCTCCGTTACCATCATAGGGATTTTGGCGATGAGGACCATGAGTCCTTACCAATAGCTAAATGCTCAGGATACCCATGAGAAATCTTGAGGAGCTGCTTAGAGAGTTCATGAGGATTGGAACTATTGGTGTGTAGCAGGAGAGGTGGAAGCCTCCCATAAGCTCACATCAGGCCTTTGATAGATATATTATGCAAGAGAACCTACGCCTCCATGCGAGGAATTCCTTACCTAAAGGCAGGGAAGGCCTATAGGGTAGGAACCCCTCAATGTATCTTCCACACAAGCTCGGAAGGGACATCTCCATATAACATCTTAGTATGATCTCGACAGAGTGGAAATAACTTGACATAGATCTATTGGCTGAATAAACCTTTGAGACCAAGTTGCAGTGAAGAAGAAAAACTCGAGGAAGTTTGAATAGTGGTAGATCACCTCTCCAAGGAGAGTGCATTGATCACTACTAAAGGATTTTCATGGTGTAGAGCTAAATTCGCTTGACCAAGCCATTAGAGGATTCTAAAGGAAGGCATTGATTGCAGCGTAAGGGAGTGAAAACATGAATTTATAGAAAGGTTTGGATAGGCTTATCCCTTTGAAACCATAACCTTAGGTGGGAAAACTTATGATTGGAGCACCAGATTCTCCTTCTACGCTATTGGTTCGAAGAAGTCTGACATGGATTATCGGGGGGGTCCTTGTAGCCAGACGGATAACCAAGAGGTCGGAGGTAGGAACCAAAGTTTTGTGGTGGTATAAGTAAAGGGATGTTGGCCCCAATTTAGTCGAAGGTCGGGAGGTTGGGCTACCTTTTGATGGGTAGATGCCCAACTAAAATTTCAACCTAACTAGGTTGAAGTTCAGGAGTTAGGTACTTGAGGAAAAGGTAAGAGTTTTGAGCTCTAGGATGGGTTGACCCCGAATAGGTCAGACATCGGGAAGTTAGGAATCAAGAAGCAAGATTACGATGTGAAGTACGAGATATATATGTCCTCATCATCCTCTCATTCATTGAATTGGATGGGCCCGTGGTGAAACGTTGCGTGGCAGCATGCAATTGGTGACCGCCATTCCATGTGCACAAGGAAGAGAAGTAAGGAAATGTGCAAAAGTTAATGGAAAGGAGAAAAAAGAAACAGAGGGTGCGACGCTCCTAATCCCATTTCCATGACTAGGCAATGGGAACTAGATTTTCAAGTAACAACTCTCTTACATAGGTAAAGTAAGCGGCTATGTTACAAAGTGGTATTAGAGCCCAAGTTCAAAGTTGGATTGGGTAGGCTTCGTCATGTGCAAGTCGAACAATAATTGAAGAAATTATTTGGTTAAGTAATTATTTAATGTTAAAACATAAACTAACTTACTGATCCCTTTTTTGTTGATAATATAACAATAAAAAAAATTATCTGAGAATAATATTATGGTCATATTGTTTATTTGGACATAGATATGTTGTTTCTTTTATTATTATTATGAAGAGATTCAATGATTAATGCATATGGATTATAAGTGCGTTGATACGCTAACATGATTATTTTGTCACAACAAATGACTCCATGGTAAATCATGACCCTGAGTTTGAGTTATCTATTTATTTAAAATGTATAACGATGTGTGTGATTAATAAAACATTACAAGCATCATTACATAATAAACTCACAGTGATGAGGAACAGAATGGTTGAATACAATTTTGATCAATCACAACATAGAAGTGATGGGGTCAGAACTAATGAAGAAGAGTGATTGGTCAACCAAGGGGGAGGGAGTCATTCCCTAGACTGGATGAACACCTTGAGGAGCCTAAGGGATGAGGTGAGAAGCTTTAAGGATGATAATGAGAGACTGGTAAGAGCCTGAGAAAGGAAAGCATAGATCAATGTATTCATCCTATAAAGTATCGCATATTAGTAAAGGAAAATGTAATATGAGAAGAGGTTGAGTAACAATGATTGAAAAATCCTTCAAGAAATAGAAGAAAACACCAACGGAGTAGATAGCAGCAAGTCCAGGAAAATGCACAGGCAAGGAAGTGAGGATATTGTTTCAAGAGGTAAATGTTTGAGCCCTACAAGAAAAGGGGCCAACACATAGGTGCAGTAATAAAAAAAACCATCTAAATTGGTTTCCCAAGGGTATCACCATTATCGAAATCACCATCACTCAATAATAAAGGAAAATTAAAAAGAGCATATTCCTGAGGAGTTTAAGTAGGAAATGCCAATTAAATTTTATGGGGATATGAAGAAGGTTGAGGATGCATAATCATGGTTTCTTTGAATGAAGAGAAATTTCAGAATACATGATTATTCCGAGAATATGAAGGCTATAATTTCCGTGTACAACTTGAAAGAAAATTTGATATATGGTGGGAGGACTTGAATAATTTTAGAGCCATTACTGAGCAGGAGCTAACATGGGGAGAGTTTGAAAATGTTTTCAGAGAAAAATGCTTGTTTGAGAAGTATTATGATAGAAAAAAAAAAAAATTATGAAATCAAAATGGGTCAATTAACAAGTGATGAGTATGTCACCAAATTTTTAGAATTGTTGAGATATTTACCATATATCAAGGAGGAGAATGCTAATATTAAAATGTTTATTAGTAGGCTTCCTATGTCATTCAAAGATAAAATAAAATTTTTGGAACCTAAAACTCTGAAGGATGCTATCAATAAATTAGGAAATTTCTATGAGCAAGAAAAACATAGACCTGATATTAGGATAACTAGAACGAACATAAAAATGTTGGATGTAATATTATTTGGCCCAAGAAAAACCGAGATAGGAGGGAAATAAAGAACCCAACTCAAAAATGACAATTTTAGAAAAATCTCATTGTTGCTAACAAGAAAAATGAGCAACAACCGGCAACAACACAACCCAAGTTTGAAGGTTGAGAACCACTCAAGTGTTGGACCTGTGGTGAGGACCGTAGGAGAAGGGATTACCCACACCAGCAAAATCTTGGACCTAAAATATCCAACACTCAAGAGGCCAGCACAGTGGGAAAATTAGCTAAGAGCATGCCTAAAGTTTATGTAATAATGGACAATTGCCAAGAAGATCACCAAGAATCCATAATTGAGATGGAGGGAAAGCTACAAAAAAATTCATTTCCATTATGATTGACATAGGGTCCAATTACAACTATATAAGTCCATAACTTGTGGAGAAGTGTGCATTGGGACAGGAATTGCACCAAGAACCTTTGTTGGTTCAATTAGAAACATACACAAGGAAAATAATCAACTATTGGATAAGGTCGTGTGCAATTGAGATCAGTGGCATGCCCACAATATCGCACTTGAATGTGTTACTATTGGGTGTGCATGACTTATTATTTGGCATGGATTCGTTGTACCTACAATGAATGAAGGTAGACTACTATCAGAACGCAATGGAATGCTTGGATGAGAAAGGAACAAAAAGAGTGTTGGAAGGTAAAATTAAACCCATATCAGTGAGGTTAATCATTGTCATGCAAGGCAAACATAGTGCATGAAAATATGGATGTTTTTTGCAGTACAAGTTGTCCAGAGTGGGGAATCTCCATGGGTAGTATGTTTTTCTTATAGCATATTTTTTGGTTGTAGGTGTCGTTGAACATTGAGGATGGCGTTCCACCATTGGGAGGGTTTTGTAAGAGCCTCGATGGAAATCCATGTAATAAAAGTTAATAAAGGAAAAATAATAGCCAAGGTCATTGGATACGTATTCCAAGCCGAATGTTTGGCAAAGACATCCTAGTGTGGGTGTTCATATGGTTTATTATGGCTATGGAAATTGGCAAAGGAAATGGCTTAAGTTTTGGAAAGGAAAAGTGGCATTTATTGGCATTTATTTATGAAAATAATGGAAATAGGAGAAAAGGGAGGTGAAAGATCAAAGGTTGCATGTGTGGAGGAAAGTGAAGGAAAATAATGCAAAATTAAAGAAACTAGAGGCCTCATCAATAAAAAGGCTTCTGAGGATTAGTTGGTAACCTTTCTTTAGTTCAATTTTTGAGCTCTCACTCTATTGAGGATTTGCCCTCCGGAATACTGTTAGGTGTAATTCGTATAAATTTTGGCGGATTATTGGTAACTTCATATTTATAATACCGACATGGTGATCAATTAGATATTTGATCTTGGAATATCCTCTAATTTCATTGGCCTCCTACTTTACTTGGGAGGTCATATTCCATTGCTTGTTCCGATTGGAATGAATTCTCGATAATTTAGAGGGTTGGATTTGATATGAAAAAAATCAGACTTTATAGGATTTGAACCTATGAGATTAGGTTTTGGAGACCTACGTTGTACCAGACTAAACTAAGAGCGCTTTCTTGAATATTCAAAGATAAAGGAAAATACCTTTTGTTGATACTCTTAGAGCCAAACACTTTCACATCTGATACAATTCAATTATTTGATGTTCTCATCGAATTGATATGAAATGATATTTTGTTCCTTTCTTTCCATAGAAAGGAAGGGAAAGGTAGGGATGACAGGATTTGAACCTACTACATTTTGTACCCAAAACACAAAGCTACACTAGAGCCCTTCTAATCATTAGACAATTTTAGTTTATATAATTTGAAATTTTTTCCCACATTTTTCCACCTTCATTTCTCTTCGATCTCGTGAGTGAAAGGACTCTATAAATGCATGTAGTGTCTATTATCTAGAAGATTACTATTCATTATGGTGATGAAACATATTTTTCCTTTTCTATACAGAAGGCCACAACCCGGATCACTTATACATATATATTCATCAGTTCCGAGTTTTACCTAGGATTCATAACTATTGATACGATTGAATCACTTACACATTATGGTCAATAAGGATAATTTTAAATGCAAGATCTGAAGACCTATCTTTCCACAACGCTTATATTAGCTACTTTATGGTGCAATTTTTTAGTTGACATATTGATATAAATGAATCATTTTTTCGTAGATGCTTTGAATTCTCCCTGTTTTAATTTTTTGCCTCCCCTTAAAGGAAAGGGAAAAAGGATTGTGCTATATTGACTTATCCTACCTCTTGGATAAATTAGTGCATTCATCCCAAAAAGTATATCTAAGTTTAGGAATGGAAGGGGGTAGAATTAAAGTACAATTACCAACTTAAATATTCTTTCCACATTCAATTTTGTAAGTAAAAACGAAAACTCCTAGTCAATCATTTTTTTACTTTCAATAGGATCTCCGGTTATCGACTTCTATCCCTTTTCCCTTGTTTTATTTTCAGGTCCAAAAGAAACGTAGACCCGGTATTCAGAGTAAGTTAATTTCCAAGAGTGGAGATATAAGAGTAAACATTACTTTGGAGTGAACTATTATTACCCAAGATAGTGTTTATAAAATATTCTCGTGGATTTCCAAATATACAACTTGGGAAAATCGATGTAACACACCTATTTGTTTGGAATCAAACAAATGTTTTCCCTATGGTTACAAGCATACTATTCATGGAGAGATTAAAAAAACAGATTAAACATATTACTCTTACTGAGAGATAGAAATAGGTCACATATATAAAAAGAAATGACATTTCAACAAGATCTTTAATGGAACAATATTTTCAAAAAATTTGGAATAAATAGTATTCAAAAGGTTCATGAAATAAACTATGGATAAACCCAAGCTACCTTTTCGTAGACATTTGAATCCAATTATTTATAATAAATATATATTTTGTGAATTAAAAATTTACATTTTTTAATTATATACTTAATAAATATAATTTATATATAATATATTTTCATATTGTTAATTCTAAAGGTTAGCTCAATTACTCGATTTCTTTCAATATTTACAATACATTTTTTATTAAGAGAACATGGGTTGAATTCTCTCAACCCTTTCAGGGTGACGCTCTCTATCGTAAATATAGAAATATTCTATCGACATAGCAACTAGTACTAATAACATGATCACATAGAAAAAATACATTTGTTCAAATCACAAGTTTGAGTTGTTACCTCTCCACAATTTTCCTCTGCAGAGAAAATCGAGGGTCTAATATTTGTAGATGGGCTACGCTAATTTCCATTTTTTATAGATACTATAGAAAAACCATTAGAAATTTGACTATTTTCCCTAAAATAACTTCAAGATTTTTATATTTTTCATATTAGAGATAAGAAATATGTAATTTAAGTAAATATTCATCCTTAAAATTATCATATATATATATATATATATATATATAATTTAACAAAAAAAAAAAATCATTGGATTCCCGAAAAAAAAAAACACCAAAACATATAATAATTAGACAATTCTTTTTTGGATGTGATATGATTTGAATTTTTTCTCAATATATTTAGTGGTCAAATTTGCAAAAAATAATGTCATTGATTTGTATGAATGCGTATATACAATTAAAAAAACATTTTAAAGAACAAAAAAAAACATAATTTGAGCAATAATATTTTCATTAGATCACTTATATGTTTTAGATTCACATATAAAATTATTATGACTTAAAGGAATATTAATATCATTTGATCAATTAAGACATATGTATAGATGGATTTGATTGTTAAGAAATATATATATATATATATGATTAAAAAAAAACAAGTATATATACTTCTGGAACTAACCAGATTATTATAGATTTAAAATTAATTTATTATTAATAAATAACATTCGTAATCTAAATAATAATATTTAAGTTAGATTTTAAAATTGAATTATTATTATTATTATTATTGTTATATAAATATTTCCTGGACTTGATCTTTGGGGTCCGTCAACCATTTAGAAAAAGAAACCTATTGAGTTGTTAACTGTTCATAATCTCGAGAAATTGTAAGTGTTGAGTGTATATATATATATATATATATATATGACATCAAGATTTAACCAAAATTATTTTAGGTGGATTCTAACTAAAATCTTTAAAAGATACAAAATTAGAAAACACTTTTTCCATATGATAATCTATGTGTCATATGTTTTGAAGTTTTTCTAGAAAAATTTTCTAATATAATTTGCTCAAAATGAGATAGTAATGTGTACTTCAAATCACAATTGCTCAAATAGATATTTTAGAGTAATGGATCCATATATGTAATAAAAAAACCATTATAAAAAACAAAATATCACAAGTTACCCAGAAATATTTTCACTACATTCCAACCATTACATTACCTTTATGCACCAAATTCAAATGCATGACTAGTGCTCCCCCACGCACATTACTTACAATGAGACTCATAACCATCTCATGCAATTGCAACCTCTTATTCTGTGATTCGAATACAAGCAAAAGACCTTCAGAAAATGTCTTTGGAATGGGACTACTGAACAAGAGAAGCCCAAGGGATCTAAACCTAGAAACAACATTACATATTATTGAGGCAGGTAAACCTAGAAAATGCGTTAGATAATATTGAGGGAGGTAAACCTAGAAAATGCACTAGAATATATTATTCAAGGCAGGGCGAGGGCGAAGGCGAGGGTGAGGGTGAGGGTGAGGGTGAGGGCGAAGGCGTAGGTGAGGGTGAGGGCGAGGGCGAAGGCGTAGGCGAGGGTGAGGGTGAGGGTGAGGGTGAAGGCGAGGGCGTAGGCGAGGGCGAGGGTGAGGGCGAAGGCGTGGGCGTGGGTGAGGGTGAGGGTGAGGGCGTAGGCGAGGGCGAGGGTGAGGGTGAGGGTGAGGGCGTAGGCGTAGGCGAGGGTGAGGGTGAGGGTGAGGGTGAGGGTGAGGGTGAGGGCGAGGGCGTAGGCGAGGGCGTAGGCGAGGGCGTAGGCGAGGGCGTCGGCGTCGGCGTAGGCGAGGGTGAGGGTGAGGGTGAGGGCGTAGGCGTAGGCGAGGGCGAGGGCGAGGGTGAGGGCGTAGGCGTAGGCGAGGGTGAGGGCGACGGTGAGGGTGACGGTGAAGGCGAGGGCGTAGGCGAGGGCGTCGGCGTAGGCGAGGGCGAAGGATGGCTAGGGCAGGGCGAAGGCGAAGGATGGCAAGGGCAGGGCGAGGGCGAGGGCGAGGGCGTAGGCGAGGGCGAGGGCGAGGGCGAAGGATGGCGATGGCAGAAGATGAGGGTGTAGGAAGCCGTGAAAGGAGGGCATATGGTGCTACTCTTGAAAGGGAATGCACGAGGACACGCCTTCTTAAACGCCTCGCTGAACGCGGGGGAGCTGGGCAAATATCCATCGTAATGACCGTTGCACGCAGTAACGACGCTCCCTTTCTTCTTCTCTTGCAAATCTTTGGGACACACCACATCCACGTTAGCTCCGCACTCCATGGACTCGCAGGGGCGGGTGCTACTGATATTATTTGCGGCATAGCTTGCAACCACTGACATTGGAAGATTGTAACCATTCTCCAACGTAACCGAATACGTGTCCGGCTTCGCTATTCCTCCCAGAAGTTCGAACTCCGCTTTTGTGATTGCCGTGATCATATGATCTCCACTCTTACTCTCTTCTTTGCATTGCAGCTTTCCTCCACAGTCACCGGAATCGCAGCCTCCGATTCCTTGGGAATTGAAGACACAACCAGTCCTCCCCCAAATGGATCCCGACCAGAATGGATCTACCTTCCATGAATATGACTCCCCTGCTCCCACTTTCACTTTCATCATCTCAGGAGGAGGAGCAACTTTAGTTGACCCCACGGTTGCAGGCCACACCGGAAATGCGCAGTTGTTCACCACATTTATTGTCTTATAAGGCATAGGTGACTCTGTTGATTGCATTAATTCATTCAGGGAAGATTAGTTAACATTATTACTATACAAATCTGAGACAATCAATAGGAACAAATAAATTGAGAATTTTACCTCCAACGCACGAACACAGAAAACACGTAAATGCAATAAGAAATATAGCTTTCCATGCCATCGTCATTGTTAACGGACTCCCTGAATTTTCTATTGCGGAAATATTTCTGATTTCTGAGTGTAGGTTGCTCGCAGATTCAGAAATAACCTAGACTCGCAATCTATACAAGAAAACAAATAGAAATGTGAGGCTGAAGGACCAGTGGGGCTTTGGCAATTATATAGCAGTGGCTGAAGAAATGAAATGTGATGTCGGCATAGCGTGTCTGACTATCCTTCTCCAAACCTAATTGTATAGTGCCACATACGGTACCATCTCTAACCGCATCCACACGCAAGATTCACGGGCTTTCGCGAACAACAAAGAGACGTTCTTCTCTTTTCTATTTTTTAATTTATGTGTGTTTACTTTATGACTTATTTATAATATATTATAATTTACATATATACATTATGAATTTTTCATATAATTTCTAAATATTAAATTAAACTTTTTTTTTCATTTTATTTTAATAAAATTTATTATATATAAATATATTTTTATTTTATTTTTATAAAAACTAAAGCTATGTGGAGGGACACTCGACAGACTAATAGTATAAGTTGGACAGATTTTATTGGTTGGAGGAATAATTAAATGGATAAATCTAATTGGTTCGAAGAGGGATAAAGAAAACTTATCATTGGCTAGAGTGAACAGTGTTTGCACACCCCACTCCAGCAAAGAGAACCCCTTCCGCCTAATAATATATTATAATACTACATATATACATTATGAATTTTTCATATAATTTCTGAATATTAAATTAAATTATGTTTTCATTTTATTTTAATAAAATTTATTATATGTAAATATATTTTTATTTCATTTTTATAAAAACTAATATATATATATATATATATATATATATATATATATTAATATTTAATTATATAAATTATTGTGATTTAAATTTTAATATTTTTTTTAAGTTATATTTAAATTGATCTATTTTAATTACATTGATGGACCTATTTACATTGAAATGGAGTTTTTCCAATTTTAATTTACAAAGTATTCATAGCATACTTTAAAAATAAAAAATGTGTTTTAAAAAATAAAAAATTAAATGAAGTACAAAATATTAAAAAAATAAATGAACTCCATTTAAAAAAACATAAAAATAAATTCAATTATATATATAAATATAAAAGCATTAAAAATAATTAAATAAATGAAGTTAAATCTATCTTAAACTAAAAATGTAGGAAGAAGAATGGTGAAAAAAAATGTAGGAAAGAAGAATGGTGAAATTTGTTAGTATGTATTTATTTTAAATATAAAAATTACACTTAAAATTTAGTTCATTAAATAACATAAAATAATATTAGAAAAACAAATCCACTCCATGATTGGATAATTGGCCAATATCAATATTTACGTCTCTTCTAACTGAAGTATGATTAGGTAATACGTCAATTTGACCAGTATTAGTAGATAGAATTATTTCTTTAACTTTTGAATCCCAAATGACTCGATTAGGAGACAATACACGATGATTTATGGTCATTTTTAGAATTAACTTTCCATTTTGGATTTTATAGCATTCTTGGTAGCTTCATCAATATTACCCAAGAAATAAAAATTTTGTTTGGTAAGACCATCTAATTCTCAGGAAATGATCATTTGAAACCCTCTAATTGTTTCCATGATACCAACATATTTTCCCAGTGAACCCATGAATACCTCTGCTAATCACGAGATCAAGAATTTTGCTCAAAATTGAAAGTGCTTGAAACTGTACCGAACCTAAGCAACCGGGTAGATCTCGTCGTTCTGATTTTGGTGCCGTGAACAGTTCGAAAAACCAATGTCGTATGAGGGAGATATCGCGTTTTGATCGATTTCCCAAATAGCTAAAATTTTTATGACATGGGTGACACAGATGCCCAGTCAGGATGCAGGTACAGTCAGCACAAAGGGGAATATTCTTAGAATATTCTATTCTCCAGACCAGTGAAATTTTGACACGTGGCATCTTCTTAGACGTTGATTTGGTTGTACAAATAGTTTTATGGTTCATTGGATGGGTGACACGTGGCCATCTCGGAGATTGCCATGTGTCCCCTGGACTGCAGTGTAAAATTGTGGTTGGAGTCTAGGGGGTTCGACCCCGTGACCTCTGGCATGCACGCATAGACCTCAACCACCTCCACTATCACTTGTGACTTACCCTCTAAGTGCACTGTAGAAATTTAAAGTTGTAAAGTTTTCAAGTTGGGAGGGGGGGGACTGTCAGCGGCCCCAATCGTTGCGGTCACATGGTAAATACTATAATCGCGACATGTATTGTAACTGACAGTTCCAGAACCATTCTATCCAACGACTGTTACAACGATCACATGTACAACCATTAAACCGTTACATTTTTTGTAAACCACGATGGCTAACTATCCGATAGTTCTGCGAGGTATAACTCTACAGATATCACATGCGTAGTTTGCGTATTCTTATTACTTCGAAGGTTAGCGGAACTCCACTAATACTCTGGGTTCCGCTCCACTTTTATTGCGGAGTTTTAATGTTAACTGTGGGGTTTAAGTGGGTCGGCATGTGGCCACCCCCGCCTCTAACCATAACCACTTATGCTAATGGTTTTTTTCACTGGCAAAAATTTAAGAGAACCCCTAAAATTTCAGGATTTTCCAAAATTAGCTGCGGATAACTGCAGTTCTCCACAATTAATGGAGGTTTGGTAGATGTCATTGGGAAAATGGCTAGAGAGGTCAATTTTTGACCAATTTGGGAAAAATAAGAGTCGACCTAGACTAATTGTAGCATTCTGGAGTCATTGGTGCAGAGAAAACAACCATTGGAGGCTTGTAAACATATGTATTTGCAATTTTTAGCATAATGAAAAAGAGAGACATGCCATTGGGAGTTGGACCAGCAGATGTAGCCTAGGAGGGTTGAACTGCTTCATCATGTCTACTCTGTAAATCTTATGTGTGATGTTATTTCTTTGTTATACATTGTGGTTGAGTGTTATTTAGGCTTATTTACATGTTTAAAACTCACAAATTCATCGATGTTTCATGGTTAAATTCCTCATTCCTTAAGCAAAGAAATGCAGACAAATATGTACATGTTTTATAACTGAAAAGACACTTAGCATAGAAAACTACCATTTGCATACCATAAAGGATATTAGCAACTGTTTCAAATATGGTATTGGAAAGCACGAAATGTGGAACCTCTATATCCATAGATTTTTTTCCAAGTGAAAATTGGCACATACAATACATCCAGTCACTTTTCAGGGATTTTTGTAACCCTATTGTGAAAAAATGGGATATGCATTCGAAATGGATATCTGAGTTATGATATGTATCCTTACCATGTTGGAAATTTATCGAGTCATATTGTTTTCCATTCATAGTTATTTATATTTTTCATGGTTTAATTATTGGTTCCAAATAATTTTTTTGGTGAGAGTAAGTAGTTATCATAACTACCTGTCAAAAATTATGCTACTATCTAAATTCAACCAAACCTAAAAATAAGAAATGGGAAGTATCGCACCAGTAAAGAATGAAGGGGAGGAATAGCTAATGCATGAACATATAATAAAATTTATTATTTTGTTCCAATTCTTTCGGTCAGAGAAAACAACCTTCTTATTATTTACTGATTCATCGAATGATAAATTACTACAAGTGAAGGAGATATATGATTGAAACAATGAAAGATCCAATATTTCATAATCATATATAAGGTGACTGGAAAGTTGAAACAAGACCATATATGATTCATTCATTATGGGAAAATCCATAATTTTTGGAAATCGAATCAATCATCAGTTCCCAACCATGGGGTGAATGAAACCCAATACATAGATCAATTACTAAAATAATTAGAAAAACTTTCATTATATCGCTGAGACTATAGAAGAATTCTTGGACCCAAGAATTGATAATGGAGAATTTATTCTTACCCAGAATGAGATAAGCACTTATAAAAGAAAGACCTATTAGATTTGTTAATAAATGTTACATTATCTCGATACAAACTTCATTGTACATTTCTGCCAATAGGATAGCTTCTTTGTGAATTTATGTATGAATATCTTGTGAATATATTCATGAAGAATATTCCACCACTATTTCTGACATGAATAGTTGTTCTATTTTCTCAAATATTCTGAGAGCATTTTCTTCGTGGAGATAGTAAAAAAATTTCTGAGATTTACCCGTATTCCACCAATTTGCAACCCAAGGCTCAAAACCTTTCCTAAATGAAATAGGAATTACCCAAGGAAGTACTAATAAACATGTGAGATATCGTAGGGAAGTTGATTCTTTATATTCGGCCACTTCAAATTCGTGAATTGCTAACAAACCTGATTCACTTGTCATTTTTGTCTGAAATATAGAAAATGTAAAAGTGATAGAATGAGTTATGGTATCCATAGATTTATCTATTGTGTAATTTTTTGATCCCAATCAAAATATCCTTAGGAAAAAAAATAAAAGGTTTGTTCCAAATGGGTGAGACATAGAATAAGGAGATCATTCTCACATATCCAATCATTCCAAATCATTTTTATCACAACCAATAATCTATTCATTTTTCCATCTTCTTCATTTTTAGAAGAATAACTTAAGTAGCATAAGTCTTATTCATTTCCAAGATCCTTGGAATCTTGATCACGAGTTCGATCCTTTATGAACATTTCCCTATTTATCTCCCAAGATGACATGAAAAACACTTGAAAAATTAGATAACAACAAAATCATTTAAGAAGAAATTTGGTCGTGATGAATAATCGGGATGAGAGGAAAAATCATTCTAGTTTTAGGGAAACTGGACCACAATATCCATTAATTGTTCCTTTTGATACATCATATTCATCTACTAGCTCTATTAGTTCACTCTCTCTAGGATAGTAAATGATATGGCGTGTTCGAGAACTACCAAAGGAATCTCGATCTTATTCATGCCAGAAATACCATTTAGTAGGAATTAACTTCATGATATTTTTCCCAGATAAATGCAAGTTTGATTTTAACTTATGTACTTTTCTATATTGCCTCTTCCTATACTATTTCATAAATTAGTATATGGTTCGTAAATATCCCGTTCCATTTCCATACAATGAAATTTCAATATTTATTGAAATATATGAAATGAAAAACAATATTGAAATCTCCTAATTGGATATTGATTCATGTTCCTTGATTCAAGCCATACTCAAATGCCTTGAAATTTGAATATATGTCGAGTATAAAGAAACACCCAATTCATTTCAAAACCTTTCAATGGATACATGCAAGAAACACGATGATTCAATGGCTTTATGTTTGATCTCACTTAGGTTCACATTATCACTATTATGAGTTAAATGAATGTTTGTTCGGCCGTTTATTTCCATATAAAGAACATGACGAGGGGAAATATATTCTTGAATTTTTCTTTTTATTATCTGAATATCCTCATAATAAATCATGGGAAAATAAAACGATTTATTCCGGGAAATCCCCAACGAATAAGACATACAATTCATTTTTTTATTGAACTTAACATAACCACTACCCAAATTGAACAAAAAATTACATTGCATATAACAACTAGTGAATAGAAATGCAATACCATAAAAGAACATTAAAATTCCTTGTGGAACAATGAGTATTTACTAAGATGATGATAGGGGGATCAGGTTCTCACCAAAATAACTCGAGATCTCGACCAGGAAAAATCCTAGTGAACTTAGAGAAACCCTGTTACAGGTTCTATCTAGAGCCATTTGGATCACTGATTCATAAAATATTATATCCAATTCTATCCTATTGAAGTGGAAGGAATAGCCAACTTTTTAATCCTTTGGTTCCCAAAATATTATGAACTAGATATATATATATATATACATAACTAACATTTCAGTTAAATCAACCAATTATGTGTTCTCCATTCTTATCATCCATTTCAAATTGGCCCTTAATTCCTTAGTTTTAGAAACAAAACTTGATGAGTTGAGTATAAATATATCATGGAATAGATATGTATATCGTACTAAAAAAGAAAACCAACCACATTAACATATTTACCCATACCTATTTATTGAAACATGTGTATATCCTATATCTATATGTATATGGATATGAATATATATCCAAATTATATATATATATATATATATATATATATATATATAGACACACACACACACAATAATGGTAATACATATCCCTATTCATATATGAATGAGTCTAAATAAACAATGTGGATATTTACACCTATTTTTTTCCTATAAGGGTTCTATCTTATATCATAAAATAGATATAGATATCATATATGTTCTACAATTGAAATATCCAAACACATTTCTTAAATC
This sequence comes from Pinus albicaulis, assembly GCA_034641835.2. Taxonomy (NCBI): domain Eukaryota; kingdom Viridiplantae; phylum Streptophyta; class Pinopsida; order Pinales; family Pinaceae; genus Pinus; species Pinus albicaulis. The sequence continues at coordinate 909,144,066 of CM076576.1, read as the reverse complement.
TGATTTGATCAAATTAATAAAATCTCTTCATTCTAAATATATGGATGAGAAATAACCATTGTAATTGTCGGAAGTAATAAGCCGACTAAAGGCACAAAACTAGAGGGTATGATAGAGGGTAAGTTAGCAATTATCATAGAAGTACCTTACATAATAAAAGAAATGTTTATCCATATTACAAGGAATGATTATAATATGAAATAAGCTATGGGACCAAATAAGTGGTCATACTTTTCCTTCTTCATAGAAGACATGTACTCAAGTGTTCGTTGTTCCTTTCCTTGTCTCTTCTGAAAATCTTGAAAAAGCAATTCAAGTTGGAGCCAAAATTATTTTTTTCAATAAGATCCCAACAAGTTAAACAATGAGTTATGTATTAAAAAATATAGATCCAATAGAACTCTTATTCATACTATTTAAGTAAAATAGTGGAAGAAAATGAATCCTGACCAAAATTTCTCTCATTTCGGAAAGCAGAGAATTGGATATATTGATTCTTAATATAGGCTCGAGAATCCAAAAATGTTAATAAGAAGGGGGTAAAAATAAATTCTCTTAAAGAAATAATTCTTTCTTTCATCGCGATAAGAAACTGTATCACTATCACTTACATTACAAGGCATTCGATTTTATCATTTTTCTTGATAAATAACAAAACTCAACATTCAATTTTTTTCTCTCTTTATTTACGAGGAAGACCGTAAAGCTAAAATTGTTCACTCATAACACCTTTAAGAGGTTATGTGGAATGATCATATGAAATACACCATGAAAAAATAAATTCTCAGTCACTTGAAAATATTCAATCAATTTCTGAACTAATGTCTATTCGATTACTCTTTTACCCGCAAATCCAATGTATGCTTTAGGTTCGACAATAATAATATCTCCCAACATGCCAAAACTAGTAGTCACTCCACTAGTTGTCAGAGATGTCAGAATCGATATATATAATAACTTTTTATCCTTCTGATGAATATATAATGTAGAAGCTATTTTATTAATTTTCATTAAAATAAAACATAATTCTTGCATGTGTGCTCCTCTGGCAACACACACCATAATGATTGGAAGATATTCTACGGTAGCGCGCTCGATCAGACGGGTTATTTCTCACCTACTACAGAGCTCATACTACCTCCCATGAAATGAAAATCCATAACTCTATGTGTGATATGAATACAATTTAATTAACCTATTCCTATTTGAATAACGTCATTTAAACATGTCTCTATTTGATAGAAAGTGATATGACCCTGATAAGATTCATCCTAAGAATCAAGATGATCATAATGAGAAGGTTCATTCTCATAATGAAATTGAAGAAAATATAGAGTGTACATCTCTTCATCCATAGGACACCATTTGTCACAATAAAGTGGAAGTTATATTCTATATGAACTAGTCATTTGCAGATAATATCCACATTCTTTGTAAACACTTTAATTCTTTCTCAACAATTTGATATAGAGCAAGCTCTCCCAATTATTGCATTGATCCCATAACCTATTAATTTTAGTGTAAGCAACAGTAATATTATTATTTTTGTCTGTCTCACTGACATCCATATTATCCCTTTCGACGGAATTGTTTAGTAATCTAATTATTTTACACGTTTCTTCAAACCACTACTTTATAGACATAGATTTTACCTTCCATATAAAGGTGATTTTTTTTACTTTTCCTATCTTATTTTGTATGAAGAGAATTTAAACAAGTATAAATACAATGATGAAAAATATTAATCAACAATGGAATGAATCATTGAGAAATCATCTCCACTCATTATTGATTAGAAACATGAAGTATCGATCCGAGATTATGATAGAATCCTTTATTCTCCTATAAAGAAGAATTATTTCCTATATCATGATGGAAATGAATTTTCATTTCAAATACAACATATTTTGGGCTAGGAGGGATTTGAATCCTTGGCTTCACAGTCCAGAACCATGAGCTTTGATCCACTGAGCTACTAGCCCTATCGAATGATCTATAGGATCATTCCAAATGATGAATAAGATTAGTTATCGAATTCTTGACCCAATTTTTTTATTATAAATCACTATGTTTGGAATATTTGACCCTGGAAATATCTATATATCAATATCTATTAATATCTAAAATCCTAGATCTGTGCTCACGATTTGGACTAATATTTGTGGTATTGTTAAGAGATTGGGCTGAGTCTGATTGGTAGAAAAAAAGTCACTGGATTACAAGAAATAAATCACATAAAATTCAAATTTTGTCTCCATCCATACTTCATAAGAAATATCTAGTTGATGACTCCATTTACAAGCTTCACAGATGACTTCATTACCTTCACGAGAAATATCATGTCCTTCATTACATGCTTGTGCACAAGCTTCTAGAGCAACCCGATTAGCTACTTCACCAGGTGCATTTCCCTGGTGATGTCCCAAACATCTTCCATGAAATTGTAGTACAGAATAATCCCTAAATATCTTGGTCAGAGCAGGCATATGCCAAACATGGATACCACCTTAAGCTATGGGTGGAACACCTCACATAAATACCTAATCTTGAGTGAAGTAAATATCGAGAATTCAATAGTTTTTAATAAAATAATCATGAAATATATCAAAAAACCCTAAAGTGACATGTATTTCCACTTCAATTTTACCTACTACAACACCTACGTGAATATGATCTCCACCAGACATATGTAATGCTTTATCCAGTACACAGAAATGCATACCATGATTTATTTCTCTATCAATAAATTCATGCATTGCATAGTGAATGTGAAGAAGTAGGTCATTATCTAGACAATAATGAGCCAAAGAAGTATTTGCGATAAAACCTCATGTCATGTAGTCACACATAATGATACGACCTCCTAAATATCTTTCAAATACTTCCCTTTTTATTCTTTCTTCACATGTACCTGCAGTAGCATTAAAATAATGTCCCTTAATTTCACCTGTCTCAGTTTGAGCCTTATAAATTGCATCCACATAAAAGACAAAAAAATCTCTCAAGTGCATGAAGGGTTGGGAATTTATGTTCTCATCATCCTTGCTAAAATTGAGCCCACCACGGAGATATTTGTAAACTGTTCTACCATAGTTTTTGGCAAATAGACCCAATTTCGGTTTGATAGTACATCCTAGTAAAGGACGACCATATTTTTTCAATTTATCTCTTTCAACTTGAATACCATGAGGTGGACCCTGAAATTTTTTGGAATAAGCAGTGGGAATCCCCAAATATTCCAAACGTACAGCCCATATGGCCTTGAATCCAAATACATTACATACAATAGAAGTGAACAAGTTAGTAATAGAACCTTTTTTGAAAAGGTCAAAGGGGTAAGCTACATAGGAAATAAATTGATTCTCCTCTCAAGGAATAAGATCGATTTCATAACATCGCCCCTTGTAATGATTGAGACTAGTAATTCCATTGGTACAAACAGTGGTCCATGTACCAGTGGAAGATTTAGTAGCTATTGTTGCTCCCTCTTCCTCCCATGGCACCCCAAGTTGAGGAGTTGCTCGGAATGGTGCTAAAATATCCGCATCTTTGGTCTAATATTCAAGAGTATAATAAGTTAATATGTAACATTTAACCCCATATTTGAATATGATAGTAGATTTAGTCTATGTTTTTGGCGACATAAGTACCTCCTTTATTAATAATTATTTCTCGCAAGGATGAGGTCTTCTCGACATGGATCAAACATAAACAATCAATTTTGACAGAAATATCACACAAAACAGTCGTCCATTATTGGAAAATAAAATGTTCTAGATACACTCTTATTGTATAATTTTCTTTATGTATGACGTAACCCAATATTTTCTCTTAAATTTCTTCCTCTGTGGATTGACCCAAGTACCTTTCAGTGGTTAAACTAGTTCATGAATGAAATTAAGGAAACAAATTGACCTTTGACCATAATGGTGAGAACTTTCGATATGAAAATACATATACAAATGTTTGTATGAAGAGATAATGATGAAAGAGATCATGAATATGGTTCAAATTTCATATTTTGAAGATGATTTGGACATAATGTTGGAGTATTTTAGGTTTTAGTTATGGAGAAATTGGTGTTATTTATAAATAATTCGAAGACATATTCTTGGTTCTTATCCATATCCATCTACCTACATATTTCAAATATGGATGAATTTAAACTTTTCAATAAATTAGGATATTACCAAGGTGGTAACTTCCATTTCTTATTGACTAATATAATCAAGTCGATATGGAAATTTTTTGTTATTAATGATATTGGAAAAATCATATTTATATATTCTTCATGGAAATTCTTTCCATTTTTGTATGAGAACCAATCCTATTGTTCTTGGGGTATCTGTAGTTGTAGAAAAAAATGCGGGACATGTTGCTCAAATCATTGGCCCAGTAGTGGATATCTATTTTCCCCCAAGTAATATGCCTAGTATCTACAATTCATTGACAGTTAAGGGTGAAGGTACAACCAATCATGAAATTCAGGTTAATTGTGAGGTACAAAAATTATTAAGAAATCATATGGTTAGAGTTGTAGCTATTAGTGCTAAATATGGTTTGGTGAGAGGAATGAGAGTGATTGATATGGGAGCTCCTCTAAAAGCTCCATTTAGTGGAGCTACTCTCGTATGAATTTTCAATGTTCTTGGAGAACTTGTCGATAATTTGGGTCATGTAGATGCTCACATAACATCTCCTATTCATAGACCTGCGACTGCCTTTACAAAGTTGGATACAAAATTATTCATATTCAAAACAAAGATTAAAGTAGTAGATCTTTTGGCTCCTTACCATCGTGGGGGAAAATCAGTTTGTTTGGAGGAGTTGGAGAGGGTAAACAATACTCATTATGGAGTTTATCAGAAACATTGTTAAGGCTCATGGAGGGGTATATGTATTTGGAGGAGTAGGAGAATGTACCCATCAAGGGAATGATCTTTACATGAAAATGAAAGAATCGAGAGCAATTGATGAACAAAACACCTTAGAATAAAAAGTGGCTCTGGTCTATGGTTAGGTGAATGAACCACCAAGAGCACATATGAGAGTCGGTTTAACTACTCCAACCATGGCCAAATATTTCCGAGATGTCAATGAGCAAGACACACTATTATTTAATGATAACATCTTTTGTTTTGTCCAAATGGGATCAGAGGTATCCACCCTATTAGTCAGAATGCTTTCTGTCATGGGTTATTAGCCAACTCTTAGCACAAAAATGGGCTCTTTGCAAGAAAGATTACTTTCACAAAAAATGGATACATAACCTCGATTCAAGTTGTTTATGTGCTTATAGACAACTTTACTAACCGTTATCTTGCTACAACATTTTCACATTTAGATGCTACTACCATACTATCGAGAGGATTAGATCTGAAGCATATATATCCATTTGTGGATCCTTTAGATTCATCATCGACTATTCTCCAACCTTGGGTCATAGGCGAAGAACATTACGAAACTGCACAAGGGGTTAAGAAAACTTTACAACTTTATAAGGAACGTCAAGACATTATAGCTATTTCTCGAGTGGATGAATTATGAGAGGAAGATCATTTAACTGTGGCAAAAGCAAGAAAAATTGAACGTTTCCTATCACAATCATTTTTCGTAGCAGAGGTATTCACAGTGTCACCGGGAAAATATGTTGATATCATGGAAATAATTAGAGGGTCTCAAATGATCCTTTCTCGAGAATTAGATGGTCTTACTGAAGAAAATTTTTATTTAGTGGGTAATATTGTTGAAGCTACCAAAAATGCTATAAAATCTAAAATACAAAGTTAATTCTAAAAATGACCATAAATCCTGGTGCACTGTCTCCTTAGATTCAAAAGTTAAAGAAATAATTCTATCTACTAATCATGGTCAAATTGTGTATTACCTAATCACCTAATCATGCTTCACTTAGGGTAGCTTTAGATATAAATATTAGCGTATTATACCATCATGAAATAGATATTTTTTTGTCTAATATTTTTTTATGTTATTTAATTAACTGAATTTTAAATATAATTTTTATATTTAAAATAAATACATATTAACAAATTTCATCATTCTTTTTTTATATTTTTTGTTTAAGATATATTTAACATAATTTATTTAATTATTTTTAATGATTTTATATTTATATATAAATATAATTGAATTAATTTTTATGTTATTTAAAATGGAGTTCATTTATCTTTTAATATTTTCTACTTAATTAATTTATTTTTTAATTTTCTACTTAATTTATTTTTTAATTTTTTAAAACAGATTTTTTTGGAAGTATGTTATGAGTACTCTGTAAGTTAAAATTGGAAAATCTCAATTTCAATGTAAATAGGTATGTCAATGTAATTAAAATAGATCAATTTAAATATAACTTTAAAAAAATATTAATATTTATTTCACAATAATAATATTTAATTCACAATAACATATATAAGTAAATATTAATAAAATTAATTTTTTTAATATATATATCTATATTAGTATTAGTTTTAATAAAAATGAAATAAAAATATATCTATATATAATAAATTTTATTAAAATAAAATGAAAACATAATTTAATATTTACAAATTATATGAAAAATTCATAATGTATATATACAATATTATAATAATATTATAAATTATAAAGTAAGCACACATAAATTAAAAAATAGAAAAGAGAAAAACATCTCTTTGTTGTTCCCGAAAGCCCGTGAATCTTGCGTGTTGATGCTGTTAGAGATGGTGCCGTATGTGGCACTATGCCATTAGTTATGGAGAAGGATAGTCAGACACGCTATGCCGACATCACATTTCATTTCTCCAGCCACGGATCTATAATTGCCACAGCACCAGTAGTCCTTTGGCCCCACATTTCTATTTGTTTTCTTCTATAGATTGCGAATCTGTGAGTAAACTAAAATCAGAAATCAGAAATCTGTCCGTGAAAGCAAATTCAGGGTACCCGTTAATGATGACGATGGCATGGAGAGCGATATTTCTTATTACATTTACGTGTTTTCTCTGTTCGTGCGTTGGAGGTAAAATTCTCAAATTTATTTGTTCCGAATGATTGTCTCAGATCAGATCTGTATAGTAATAATGTTAACTAATCTTCCCTGAATTAATTAATGCAATCAACAGAGTCACCTATGCCTTTCCGGTGTGGCCTGCAACCGTGGGGTCAGCTAAAGTTGATCGTGAGATGATGAAAGTGAAAGTGGGAGCAGGGGAGTCATATACATGGAAGGGGAGTCCATTCTGGTCGGGATCCATTTAGGGGAGGACTGGTTGTGTCTTCAATTCCGAAGGAATCGGAGGCTGCGATTCCGGTGACTGTGGAGGAAAGCTGCAATGCAAAGACGAGAGTGAGAGTGAAGATCATATGATCACGGCAATCACAAAAGCGGAGTTCTAACTTCTGGGAGGAATAGCGAAGCCGGACATGTATTCAGTTACGTTGGAGAGTGGTTACAATCTTCCAATGTGAGTGGTTGCAAGCTATGCCGGCAATAATATCAGTAGCACCCGCCCCTGCGAGTCCATGGAGTACAGAGCCAACGTGGATGTGGTGTGTCCCAAAGATTTGCAAATTAAGAAGAAAGGGAGTGCCCTTACTGCGTGCAACGGTCATTTCTATGGATATTTGCCTAGCTCCCCTGCGTTCAACGAGGTGTTTAAGAAGGCTTGTCCTCGTGCATTCCCCTTCCACAGCAGCACCATATGCCCTCATCTTCTGGCCTCGCCATCCTTTGCCTTCCCCCTGAATAATATCTAATGCATTTATTTTCTAGGTTTACCTCCCTCCATAATATGTAATGCATTTAATTTCTAGGTTTACCTTTCTCTCAAATGCATTTTCTAGGTTTACCTCCCTTGGGCTTCTCTAGTTCAATATTTCCACTCCAAACGCATATACCAATGGGATTTTGCGTACGCTCATTATGTATTCGAATCACAGAATAAGAGGTTGCAATTGCATTACATGGTTTTGACTGCAAATAATGTGTAAAACCTAATTATTCCTTTTGTAGTGGATATTGGTATTTAATTATTCCCCTTTGGCAGTGGATATTTGTATTTAAGGTTTATTTCTATTTCTATTTATAGTGTATATTGGTATTTAAGGTTTATTTCTTTTTTAACTTTAATTTAGATATTAATATTTAGTTTAGTTAAAGTTGAATGGCATATAGTAATACACTAAAGACAATATAGGAAGATAATTTAAATGGAAAAGAACGATTAAGAAACAGATTCAACATTTTATTTCATTAATAATAATAACAATAATAATTTAATTTTAAAATCAAAATTAAATATTATTATAGAGGTTACGAATATTATTAAATAATAATAAATTAATTTTAAATTTATAATAATTTGATTAGTTATAGAAGTATATTTTCATGCTAGGATTTAATTTCTTTAAATGATATTTTAAATTAGATATTGGATTTTCTTTTAAAATTAATTAGGATTAACAAGCATGTTAATCAAGTTATGAATGAGAGCTATTTTCCTTCAATAAAAGATTTAATTATGGTATGCTTCCATAAACTTATGGTAAAAATTTTCCAACATTCCACAGTAGTTGCATTAAGCATTGGCGGTTACCTTTCCTCGGAAAATCCTAGAGAAGGAAAGGGGTTTTGTTTGAGAGTGAGAAACAACTAGAGAGCTCAAAGGAGAGAGTGTCAAGAGATGGTAGAAATCAGTGGAACTCTTCTACCTAACATTGGAGGAGACACTGGACAAGGGTCTTGAGGTCTACCTCATGGAGAACTGCTACGTAATCATACTCTAGTGGGAAGCATGGGGGAGATGAGGACGCCGTTGTCTCTCCCATAGTTGGAAGGATTCCATGAGCCTTAATTATCTGAGACAAGTATACAAGACTCGGATGAAAGAGAAAAATGAGTTCTCATAAAGTGTTTATAATTATGTTAATCTCTGTAAATATTTTTCTGTGGAATGTGAAAACTTGGTTACAGTTAATAGATAGTAATAAATGCTTAGATTTCTGAATGTTGTATAAAAAAAATTCCTAGAATAGTTCTGCTGTCACATAAGTCTTGTAGAAGGGTGAAAGGTTGAAGATTTAATGATATCTAGCAGTACATTAGTGGAAATCCTATATAAAACAAATGAAACGATGGATGGTTAGTCCATTCATGGAGGAACTTCCCTTAGTGGGACAGTGTGTACTGTAAATAAGAACAAAAGAGGATACATGGACTGAGGGTTGGGTATTAACCCTCTTGAGGCGGTCTGATTACCTATTTATTTCCTCTTACTATGAAAATTATTACGGAAGCAAAAACTAGGAAAAAAAACCGAATATGAATAGAAAATTGTAGAACTATTTGCCACAATTATTTAATCGCAAGTACAGTAAATATCTATTCATTAAATAAGAGAACATACATCATCTAGTATTGAAAGCAAGAGATGGATAAATAATTACAATTGCAACAGTAACCGTCATGTGGGGAGAACTTTCATGGGAGGAGAAAACGATTGTTATAAATATACACATAAAATAGTGTGCAATAAATTGAAAACAAAGGGAAGCTCAACTAGAAATGCTCTAACAAAAAACAGTGATTAATTTTAAAGAAAAATACTTAAGAAATTAAGAGTCTTTAATGGGAATTATCGGTGTTGCAAATTAAGTGTCGGCTAAGATAAATCCACATGACTAATTACAATCCATATACCAAATAAAATTACCAGAATAATAATATCACAGAGTTCATAACCTAATCCACCCAAAATGTCTGTATTTAACAAAGATTTGCAATTTAACAGTGAATTTACATTATTGTGGAAAACCGGAAAAAGAGAAGGAACAAAGGGGTTGACCCAAAAAATCTCCTAAAAAAAATACCATAGTGGAATAAGTGTTAACAGAGTTACTGATAAGCGATGAGTGCGCTGCTAAAAAAAAAAAATAATAATCATAAATTGTTCAATGTATACATTAAAACCTCAAAGGGTTGTGTTATAGAACTCGAACCGGAAGCGAGAGATTCAACCTCATGTCAATAAACTTAAAAAATTTCTGTTCAAAAACCCTTAAGAGCAGTCATGTAAGGAAATAAGAAACCTAGATACCCGAAATAACTCAAGAGCACTTGTAGCGAGAACGAAGGGCATTAGACCGGGAGAGCAATCACAAGGATGGAACGCTAAGGTTATAATGGGTTTCAGAGTTACCTGTAGGATGAGAACAATACAATTTTATCTCTCAGAAATATAATGAATTAAACCCAAAAACGAGAAGTAAAAACCGAAAATCGGGACATGACAGAGTTCTTACCTTCTCTGGTTTAAGAAGGTGAGCTCTGCATACCTATTAAAGGAAGTTTATAAAGAGGGAAAATGGTGAAATGTACTCATTTAATGAGAGAAAATATTAGCTAAAGACACCTGAACCAAGCAAATTTTTCTAACCTGCTTCGGCCGATTAGGATGTGTTTCCATTGACGGAGTCTAATCCCTACGGTAAGCTCCTCAGCAGAATAAGTGCAGTTTGGTGAATGCATAACCTTGTAGCAGAGCACAATCATTATAGATAAGTGGACTACAAAGAAGGGCATAAAACACACCCTTAAACCCCAAGAAAACCATTACAAGCAGACATGTAAGTGTAATATAACTCTACGATAAAACCATGATAAGAATGAAGGTGTCATTGTCTTACTATGTTAGATAGAACGTCAAGAAGAAAACTGCCCTTTGTAGGAGTTGCAGAGAGGCAGTTGTCAGCAACGGCTCGAAATGAAATATCACTTAGGGTTCGATGGGTAGGGCAATACCCTAACTGACAGAAAACTCATTACAACCATTGATATAAATGAATACATCGATGGTGGAAAGGCTTACAAATGTCCTTCACTTAAATGAAATATGAAACCTGAGACTATGGAAGATATAAAAATATGATATAACAATATACATATAATAATGCTACCACAATATAAGGTGCTACAACTTTAGTATAATGGTTTGTACATTGGAAAATAGTTTCCACAAGTCCATTGAAATAATTCCGAAAACATTATGTAATATATAAATTCTGAACCTAAGGCTAAGGAATGCCTTAAAGACCATTGTCTTACACCTAGGTATGAATATACATTACTCCAACCCTTCTTTCGATTGCAAATAAAGCATAAGTTTAGAAAAGTTATTTGATAAGTTATATGGTAATTTTATAATTATCAATAATGATTAAGATGATATTATCGTAATAGTTGCTACAACATATAGTTATAACATGATGAATATGTGTAAGCATATATGATTGCGTTAAGATGTATTATATGTCTGTGTTTCATTTAGAGTATTAATTAGGAATTAATGCTAGAAGTAAAAAAAAAAATAAGAAGGGTAAACAGTTTATGGTAAGATGTTACAGGGGGTATTAGAGAAACATTCAAACGCGAGGACCTAGAAGGGTCACCTAAACAACATTTGGTATATGTAAAAATGTGCACATAAATGGGAAGAAGGTGTTAACAGAGTGCAATGAGGAGGGGTTATGTACATCAAGCTCCCAAGACTAGAGGGGAAACTCACCCCCAGTCTAACCCAGAAATGAATCTAGAAATGTGGGTGTTGTTGAGTGTAGACCAACATCAACAAACCAATATATTGCTCAAAGAACAACAATGGAAAACCAACAGACTTTTGGATACTGTGGAACAACTACAAGAATAAATGGTTCGAGTAAGAAGTGATAATGAAAGTTTTATGCAGGAACAAGAGAGTATCTTGAAAACCCTCTTAGATAACTAGAATAAAGGGAAAGCTCAACCGAGCCCAGAAAGAGACATGCGAGAAGAAGGTGAGCAATGACAACAAGAAAATGATAAACTCGAAGGCATCCAAGGTCAGCGAAGTAATAAAAACAGGTCTTATAACGAATTAAAGTCAGGAAATATCTCAGACCAACAAGAGATGAAAAAGTGGAAAGTGGAGCTGCAAGGTGAATTTCAAAAAATTAAACCTCCCACATTCGATGGAGAAGCCAAATAAGTAGCAGAATCATGGATAATTAACATGACTAAATATTTTCCAGTCTATGAATACAACCGCAAACCAAAGGCTTTCCTAGCCATTTACCAACTGTAGGAAAAAGCCACATTATGGTGGGACGAAGTTAAAAATGTGCGTGGAATTGATGACCAAAATGTGACTTGGTATGAAATGTAGCAGTAGTTTAAAGAAAAATATCTAACAAAGATGTACAATTGAATTTATTTTTGTGTTATTTAAAATGGAGCAGATTTATTTTTTAATAATTTTTATTTAATTTAGTTTTGTATCATTAAAAAAATTAACTTATTATAAATATTTTGTAAATTAAAATTTGAGAAGCTATATTTTTTCTTAATAATAATAACAATTTAATTTTAAAATCAAAGAAAAATATTATTATAGAGGTTACAAGTATTATTAAATAATGTTAATAAAAACATTTTAAATTTATGATAATTTTATTAGTTACAGAAGTATATTGTAATACAATGATTTAATTTCCTTAAATGACATTTCGAATTAGACATTAGATTTTATTTTAAAATTAAGTAGGATTAACAAGCATGTTAACCAAGTTATGAACAAGAGTTATTTCCTTTGAATAAAAGATGTAATTATGGTATGTGTCCATAAACTCATGGTAAAAGTTTTCCAAGATTCCAGAGTAATTGGATTAAGCAGTTATTGGTACTTACCTTTCCTCTGAGGATAAAATGAAAATCCTAGAGAAGGAAAGGGGTTCTGTTCCAGAGAAGAGAAACAACTAGAGAGTTGAAAGGTGAGAGTCCCCAGAACTGGTAGAAACTAGTGGAACTCTACTACCTAACATTGGAGGAGAGACTAGACAAATGTTTTGATGTCCAACTCTTGGAGAACTTCTATGCAATCCTACTATGGTAAGAAGCATGGGGGGAGCTAAGGATGACGTTGCCTCTCTCACATTTGGGAGGATTCTATCAACCTTACATATTCGAGACAAGTGTACAAGACTAGAATGAAATGGAAAAATGAGTTCTCATAAAGTATTTATAATTATGTTAATCTGTGTAAATAGTTTTCTATGCAATGTGAAAAATTGGTTACATGGAATAGACAAGGATAAATATTTAGATTTATGAATGTTGTATAAACATTTTTTCCTGGAATAGTTCTGTTGTCAGATAAGCCTTTTAGAAGGGTGAAAAACTGAAGATTTAATGATATCAAGAAGTAGAGTAGTGGAAATCCTATAGAAAACAAATGACAAGATGGCCAGTTATTCCGTTCAGAGAGTGTTGAGCTGCATCTTTATCCAAATTTTTATGATTTTTATCAAATAAATACATACTTGTACCTGGTGTTTTTAATCGTTATTAATCCATTATGTTGTTAATTAGAGGAATTTAGAAACAATAGCTATTAATTTATAAATTCTTGTTTTTAATTAATTTGACGAGTGTTTTTAATAAATTTCTTCTTGGTTGCAGGAAGGTTCGGTGTAGGAATGAATTCGAGTGAAAATTCACCAAATGCATAAAGGCAAGAGCTGGGTAGTTGAATTGCTGTAGGTGAGAATATCCAATTTGCGACCAAATGGATAAGAATATCTAAATTCGGAGACGTGTGTTGTGTCTAGAGCACCATGTTTCCTGTAACACATAAATCGTTTGGCAAAATTCGGCTTTGTGAAGGAGTTATTGTCAGGGGATGCAGTCTTTGCAAATGTTGAATGTGTGAATGTGGAGCTCTTCACTCTCAAGCTATTTTGTGCCAGCTGCTAAATGATTTTGAAGAGGTCAAAGAAGTTAATAAAAACCTTGATCAGATGTGTTATAACATTGGCATTCGACTTATAGATGAATTTTTAGCGAAATCAAATATTACAAGATGTGTTGATTTTAAGAGAAAGCGGAAGCTATTGCAAAGGTAGGCTTCAAAATGTTCCTGGGGGTGACAACAAGTATAGCTAATTGGGATGTAGATGGGACTGAATGTAGTCTTATCCTTGAGGATAATCCTCTTGTAGACTTTTTTGAGTTACCTGAGACTTGTCAAGGCCTTTATTATTGTAATGTCTTATGTGGTGTCATACGTGGACAACTTGAAATGGTCTCTATTAAAACTGAAGTAGTATGGGTTTGAGATATGCTTTGTCGGGATGATGCATATGAATTAAAGATTGAAACTTCTAGAGCAAGTTCCTTAAGAATACCCTTACAAGGATGATGAGTAATCTGTCAGGTGTCTGCTTCAAATTGGTTCAAAATTTACATGGTTCAAAAGGAATTTCTGCCCTTGGAGGACGTATAATTTTCATTGTATCATTGTTATTCCTTTCTCACTGAGGCCTAGATGGGTTTTTGATTGGTGAAGGAAATGACATGCTACACGCGACGAGCATAAGACATAACGAGACAACCATCGAGAGAAATTTCATGGGAAATGGAGTAACCGAGTCCTCAACGATTAGTGAAGAAAACATACTCACCAGCCACCGAGCAAAGGATGCCCAAAACCATGAAGCATATAGTTGTTTGATCAGCGAAAAAGGGAAATAGAATGCCAATAAAGTTATTAACAGTGAATTCTTGGAGTTTTCTAAGACTACAATGGAGGCCATCGACTATGTAGGAGAGAAAAATCTGAAGGCCAAAAGTTGTGGAATGAAGACAACACAACGTTAATATATGATACCATTTATAACTAGATTTGTTCCAAGAAAAATAAATGTGAAAGGAAATGGTCATATTCTTCTCACCCATGTTCTCCAAGATTGGAAAAAACAGTCCAACGTTGATGATCAAGCATAATGAAGGATATATCATCTATGAATTTGTCGAATGATCAAATTGAGGCAGGTAATTTACAAGGTCTCCTCCAGAAGCCACGAACGCATCTTCCAGCAACAACAACCCACAAAAAGAGGAACATTTTCTCCAATTTGGCATTCTGTTCAAAGCTAATTCTCATTTCCGGCAAATTGTTAATCTTCTATATTCTGATTAGTTGTTGAGATCCTCCCAGTTTCATAATTAACAATGTATATATAAGTTGTTGGAATCGATGGATGGGGATATAGAGATATGTAGTAGATGTAGAGAAAAAAGTTGATATAGGTAGTAGCTGTGTGCAGATAGGAGAGTGATGCATCAAGAATGAAGCAGTCGATCCATTGGAAGGGTAGTTGTGCAGATGAAGGAGTCAATGGATTATGCCATTAGAATTAAGGAGTAGCTGCCTAATTAGATAGAGCGCAAATGAAATGTAGAGAGTGCAGAGTGTGAGTCCATCATTTTAGAAGCAGGATTTCTCCTTTGTCAAATCGAATTTCCCAAATGTAGAGAGCGCAAAATTTCCATCAATTTTCTCTTATGCAAAAATCGATTTCTGAAAATGTAGATCCGGAAACAAATTTCCCAGCAGCTGATGTATTTTTTGATTAATGTTTGAAGAAATGGTTTTGATTTATTTTAATAAATTTTGGCTCTGCATTTTTTTTTTCTTTTAATGTAACCGTTGTATTTTTTTGTTTTTAACGTTGGGTTAGTTTTGGACTTGCTCCAGGGAGTGGCAAGGATCCACCACAACCTAGTGTCGAGTCCTCATTCTTCATCAATTTAGGAATTGTTTAATTTATAGAGTTATATTTTTTTTAAATTGTTTTTCAATAGTATCTAATATTTCTTAATCTAAATTGTTTAATTTATATTTTGTTTTAAATTTCTTTTCAATAGCATTTCATGTTTCTTAATTCTACTTAGATCATTGTTTTGTTTTCCAAGTCTTGAGTTTGATTCAAGAATTCGAACAGATTGTAGATGCTTTGGATTTGAATAAGGTTAACATTTCTCATTTAAAATATTAAATCATTGTTTGCATTATGTTATTTATTTGAATGTTTGCAGATTTAATGTTCATTTACTTTGTTTATTCATTTGATTTAATGTTAATAATTAGATTTATTTTCTTGTTTTTGTAGTATAATGATTTTTTTGTGGGAACAAGTGTGATTGCTGATTTCATTGTGTAGGTAGTAGTGATTTAGTCTTCATTAATGATTTACATAAGTTTGATTTAGTTTTATTATGAGTTACATGATTTGATTTTGAAATAGGTTTGTTTTTATTTCATCTAGATTAACATCTTTGAATTAGAAGTTCTCATTGATTATTTGTAACGTGATTTTTAATAAGATTTTTAAGTTTTATTTTATAGAGTGAAATGGTTCCTTTTAGCAATATATAGAATTGTAATTTGTTAATTTAAATCTTGAATTTGTTATCAAGATTAAATTTAGTTAGTTTAATATTTGAAGATATTATTAGGGTAATGTGTGTGTTGTTTTAGTTATCTCAAGTCTTAGTTTAAAGTGTTAATGTCAAGTTAGTGAGAGGAGTTAATAGATTAAGGTTTTTAAGTTATCATAGGATATTTTAAAAGTAGAATGCGAGTGTGAGAATGTTACATGATTGAAGATTGTCTTGAATTTCATTATAGTTGAATTACAGTGTGGATTTTGCAGTGAATGAAATTGGTTAAGTAGGTTTCATTTCCAGGATTTCCTGTTTGCCAGCAAATGTGTGTTTCATTTCAGCACCTAGTTTATCATTAATAAGGAATATATTTATACTCTGATCAGTAAGATGAGCCAATACGCAGTATAACTCACGTTTACGACTCCCAGATTGATAATTAATATTGAGAGGTTTAATCCGACAATTAAGCCGCACAACAGGGAGAAACTTCCCCAAACGAGACAGTTTGTCTTGTAAAGAATAACAAAAGAAAATAAACGGACTGAGGGTTGGGTATTAACCCTCTTGAGGTGGTCCAACCACCTATTTATTTCCTCCTACTATAAAAAATTATTACTGTAGCAAAAACCAAGAAAATAAGCTAAATAGGATTAGAAAACTGTAGAAATATTTTCCACAAATAATTAATTGCAAATACAGCAAACATCTATTCACTAAATAAGAGAACAAAGAACATCTAGTATTGAAATCAAGAGATGGATAAATAATTACAGTTACAATAGTAACCCTCGTGGGGGGTGAAAATGATTGTTATAAATATAGACATAAAACAGTGTGAAATAACTTCAAAACAGAGGCAACCTCAGCAAGAAATGCTTGAACAAAGAATAGTAATGAATTTTAAATAAAAATACTTAAGAAATTAAGAGTCTTTCGTGGACATTATTGGTGTTGTGAATTAAGTGTCAAAAAAGCCAAACCAACATGAATAATTACAACTTGTATACCAAAGAAAATTACCTGAATAATAATAACATAGAGTTTATAATCAAATCCACCTAAGATGTTTGTATTTAACAGAGATTGGCAATTTAACAGCGAATTTGTATTTTTGTGGAAAAGCATAAAAATAGAAGGAAGAGAGGGGTTGACCCAAAACCTCTCATAAACGAAATACCATTATTGGAACAAGTGTTAACAGAGTTATTGATAAGTGACCAGCGTGCGACTCAAAACAAACAAAGAAGAATAATCATAAATTGTTCAATGTATACATTAAACCCTCGAAGGGTTGTGCTATAAAACTAGAACCAAAATCTAGAGCTTCAACCTCATGTAAATAAACTTAAAAAATTTCTGTTCGAAAACCCTTAAGAGAAGTCATGTAAGGAAATAAGAAAACTAGCTACCCAGAATGGCTCCAGAGTACATGTAGTGAGAGCGAAGGGCCTTAGACCAGGGGAGAAATTGCAAGGACATAATTATTAGGGTATAGTGGGTTTCAGAGTTACCTGTAGGATGAGAAAAATACAATGATATCTCTCAGAAATATAATGAATGAAACTGAAAACTGAGAACGAAAAACCCAAAACTGGGAAACAGTGAAGTGCTTACCTTCTTTGGTTTAAGAAGGTGAGCTCTGCATACATGTTAATGAAAATTTAATTAAAAAGAGGAAAAATGGTGAAATGTACTTATTTAATGGGAGAAAATATTAGTTAATGACACCTGAACCAAGCAAATTTTTCTCACCTACTTCGGCTGATTAGGCTCTGTTTCCATTGATGGAGTCCAATCCCTGTGGTAAGCTCCTCTTTGGAATAATTGCAGTTTGGTGAACACACAGACCTATAGTAAAGAACAGTCATTATAGATAAGCCGAATGTGAAGAGGGGCAGAAAGCACACCCTTAAACCCCAAAAAAACCATTACAATTAGACGTGTAAGTGAAATATAACTTAGGGAGAAAACCATGATGAGAATGAAGTTGTCGTCGTCTTCTGGGGTTAGGCAGAACACCAAGAAGAAAACCACCCCTTGTAGGAGTTGCAGGGAGGGGGCTGCGAGCAACGGTCTAAAATGAAATATCAATTAGGGTTCGAGGGGTAGGGAAATACCCTAACAGACCCATAACTCATTACAACCATTGATCTAAATGTATACATCAATAATGGAAAGGATTACAAATTTCCCTCAAATGAAGTATGCAACTTGAGCCCATGAAAGATACATAAGTATAATATAAAAATTTGTAGATAATAATGTTTCCAGGGTATAAGGCGCTTGTAACACCCCTAGTTTTATGTTTTCAAATTTGACATTTGAACTTTAGTCCAAGGGGAGTGGACCGTAATGGATAGTTATGGTGTTAATGTAATTAATTATTTAATTATGAAAAATAAATAATATATTTCTGTGCATGTTGACCAAATGAGATTTTTGAGATCACTTGCCAAATCCATGAGATATGGGAAGAGGCTAAGACTTTCCCCAAAAATCTTTCAAAAAGCCTTGAAAAAATTTATTTTTAATTTAGATTTTTGAGGAAAAATCTAAATTTCCCCAATGATGTGGATAGTAGTTGGGAAGAGGTAAAAAGCTAGAAAAGTAGAAAGCAACTTTAAAGTCCCTAAAGAAGGGAATCGTAGGCAAACAGGAATAAAAGCATCCTGTAATTCTGGACGCAGAATTAGAAACAGGCTTTGGGGGCATAAGCTTAAATAAGCTATTTTAGAACAGATTGAGGTTGGTCTGTGCTAGGAGAGGATCTCAGCTCGGGGGTGAGTTCTGGAGACAGAATAACTGTAAGGTTGGGAGGTTGGTAATCTGCAGAAGTGGTATGTCTACAATTTTTATGAATGGTTAAAATACCTGTTATTATGCAATATAGTTAATAGATGTAGATGTTATGTTAAACCATAATTATAAAGTTATTATTCCTTACATTTAACAGAACTGGTTAGAAGAATTTAATCCTCTCAATTTTGTATAGTTGTAGGAATCGTAGACTCCTACAATAGGACATGTGACAAAACGTAAGTCTTAATTTAATCAAGATGTATGGCAAAAAGGTAATCTTGGAGTTGGGTTGTATGACTTGTACAACCCATTATAATGTAAATACAGGTAACTAGACATAGTTTTAATGAGAGGTTAATGATGCTATGCATAAACATTTCTTAATTAAATTATTGTTATGATAATGTTGTTGGGTGCTAATGATGGATAAGCTATGCACAGGGTTCATGATCCTAGATATATATTGGCATTTTTTTAAAATTAATTATGTGATGTCATGATTCATATATGTTGATGTTATAACTTATGATGGTATTTCATGATGTGAAGAATGTGGAATCAATACAGATTTTGTGACATACATGAGTATGCAGTTCTCTACTATTTAGAATGTGGTTATTAACAACAATGTTATGTTATCATGATGACATGCAAGAGTTGGCATGTGGATTATTTTCTATGATTTTATGATTATAACTAATGCATTGGATGCATGTTGAGATGTGGTGATTGGCAGGAAATCCACAGATGGGCCGAGAGGGTCGGTTTATTTTATGATCTCGTGGGAGCCCATACCTACGAGGGAGAATATGTAACACCATATGGGCTGGGGATGAACTCAATCAACACTACATATGCCAATGGTTCCTTTGTCTTGTATATCTCTTGATGGATAGCTCTTGAAGGGCTGTGGGACCATCTTGAGGAGGCCAAGGGCCTGATATTGTAGGCCAAGTGCCTGTTATTGGATGGGAATGCCGAAGTCTAGAAGTGCGTAAGACTTCGATGCCTGGGGCTGTAAGCCTTAAGTAGCTGTGGAGGGAGTGGGCCAGCCTTGCGAGATGCTCGAATTCATTGAGTACTGGGACCGGATGCCTGCCTTGGGGCAGATGAGGTCTGAGTCAGGCACGAGCCTTGGGGCCAGCCTTGACTAGGGACAGACTAGGGAGGCTTATGCCTTGTTCCGAAAGTGGGAAAAGGACATATATTCCTTGAGATTCCTGGGCACTGTGATGAACTTTCGATGCCTACTGGTTATACTAGTTCAGCAGAGGGTGTTGGTCACACAGGAAGTAATAAATAAATAAATAATATAATATAATTAAATACTCAACTTCGCGACGAAGTTCCTTGAAGAGGGGGAGTATGTAATGTCCCATAATAATTATAAAATAATAAATAAATATAAAGTAATAAATAATTATAAAATAATAAATAATATACAAATAATATAATATAATTTAATAAATAAGTAAAGAAATAAATAGTCAAGAGAATAATAAATAAATAATAAATAAAACATTAAACAATAACTGGAGTTCTAAATAAAATGGTAAATAATAAATTGGAGTCCTAAAACAATAAACAATAAGTAAAGTTAAAGAAATAATTAATTAACCAAAGTAAATAAATTAACAAAGAGTTAAACTAAGAAACTAATAGAAAGAAAGTTAAAGAAAGAATTAATTAACAAAAATAAAACAAAGAGTTAAACTAAGAAACTAATAAAAAGGAAGAGAACACTAAATTAAGTAAAGCTAACAAAAAGTAAGAGAACACTAAATTAAGTAAAACTTAAGTTGCATGTTGACACAGTGACTGTGTGCATGTGGTTCCCATTCCATGCTTTGGTCTATTTAATAGACATTGAGGAAGGTTCAAGGCATTCATTATTTCATCCATTCTCTGGAGAGAAAGGTATGGTGAGGCAAAGGATACCCTGGCAGTAGTACGTTGATTGAGGGCTCGGGGGTGGCCAGTTGTGGAAAGATTACATACAGCTGAGCCTACGGTTGGGTGGAGAGTTGTCCCCAAAACTCTGTTGCGGTTAGTAGGATTCAGCTAGCATTCGACCTTGGAGTCTCAAGTAAGGAAAAGCGCCGTTACAGGTAATTTGCCTTGTTCATGTTCTGGAAATTTCATGAGGATTAGTTAAACAGTTTATGAGTTGATTATTATTTGTTTATGCGATATAATTAATTGCATGTTTAAATTGGGGTTGTTACAAAAAATTATGGGGAAAATCATCCAGAATCTCTAAAATTGCTAATGGTTTAAATTTTGAGATATATACTACTCCCATAAATCATTTAAGTTGTAACTTTACTTTTCTTCTGTAAATGTACAGATATATCTATGTATGAACTAAGAAAAATTAGATTCATAAGATGGAAAACCAGCAGTGAGTTTAGAAGGATTGATGAATATGTAATATTGAACAAATATTGCAGAGTTAAATTGGAATGCAGGCATACAAATTGTAATCTTTTGCCTAAAGGGGAACATGAGCTAAGGAAGAAATATTTTTTTGTCGCATAATATAATTCTATAAGACAGAAAAGTTATGTAACATAGAATAATTTAACAAAATAGAAATGAAAATTTAATTTACATACAGGACTGATATGAATATGCACATTATGCAATTATAAATTTAGAGAATTAAATCCCATCCAAAGACTTGATTCTGCTATATAAAACAAAAGGAATTTCTAATATAAATAGGATCAATTTCTATGCTACTGTGTACGATTAAAGTTTTATAAGAGAAAGATAGATGTCATTGATATATCCATAATGGGAAAAGTCTTTATTATATCCTGGAAAACCAAAACTAGAAAGTATGATAACAAAATACCATACTGACACATAAAACTCTACTATCTGAAATAAAATGGTAATTATAGTTTAATAACATATTATCTGGATGCGCTAGGCAAAGTGCACATTGACTTGTTGCTTGAAGATTTATTTAAGCTCTAATCATCATCAATGATATACACAGAAGAAAGAGAAGAACTATTGGAATTATCTTTCTGTATAGAAGTAACTTATTAAACTTTCTTAGGATACACTAAAAGGAAAAACTTGAGATTAGGTTTCGAAATTATGATATAAAACCATTGAGTCAGAAAAATAGTTGTTAAGACTTTAAACAGAATATATATACACATAGATATTTAGAACCATAAATAACAGAATGGGCCAAAATCCCATTCGTATGGTTGTACAATGTGGTATTAAGTTACCATTAATTACTGTATAAATAATTTTGTGGCAATCCAGAGTTTTGCAACTGGTATCAGAATGACGATTCTAAAAGAATAAAAAGCATATGGAAATTAGGACAGAAATGCGAGGCATTATTCATGGTTATAAAATAAGAATACAGAGCATCCAAATGTTCGGATCTCAGTCATATCCATATCGTTTATAAACATAAATCCATGTGCGTTCAATATAAAATGATAAACGTATGAGTTAAAACTTGATGATTTATCCCAAGGATAAACCAAGAAACAAGCCAGTCGAATTGAAATCAGCAGACCTGGAAGGTAAGCGAAGTACTCGTTAAATTCCATGGGAACAGACAAGAATTTAAATGGAATGTTGACCAAACCCAAAGATCATCGATACCTGTATGTAGTCCAACAGAAATAGAAAAGGATTTGTTAATATTTAGTTAAATTGAGAAAGTATATAAGCATTCCATTAAGCATCGCAGAAGTTAAATAGATTACCTGAGGAGAATAGTATATAATTCGCAAAACTATAAGGGAACTCTGGAGATGAAAAAAAACAAAGTCATATATATACATGAGACAATATAAACTCACATAAATGAACATAGAAATCCCAATAAAATAAATAAAAATCTTACAGTGAAGCTCGAGTTATTAAGGATCGAACCCATGGAGAAGCGAAGTGGGAATCCCATACGTATAGTGGAGGTTTCATTATACACTCAAAAACAAGCAAACAACCTTACCATATGAATCAAAAACTGATACTAGAGCGACTGGTTCTGTTAATAGAACACTTGGAAAAAAAAAAAAGGGAAAACAAAATGAACCCTCTCTAACATCTGCGAGTGAGAAGAGGAGCACGTTATTACCAAAATTATAACTCCAGACATGGAGATAAAACTAAATGAAATTTCATGGCAATTAACCAACCACTACCACTGTGAGTAGATATCAACAAAAAAAAACCATTCGAAGCATTCTTACAGCCGCGAGGGCTACACAAGAAATCGAAACGCATTGAAGATAGAAAGCTATATCTCAATGGGAAGTGCAATAATAAAATTTCATAACATGGATGGCAACGATGGTATCCATACCTGAACATCATTCAAGGAAGCTAAGAGAGAAATCGGCGTAGAACCATCAGAAGTCTTGAAGTGTGGATGTAAACTCCATTGTGAACACCACAAAGTTACAGTCAAAATGAACTAGTAAAAACAATCAAACCCTAGAATAGAGGACTTAAATAAACATCGAAGACCAAAACCCTAAGCTGGAATCAATGCATCCAAACCATACATGTGTCAACAGTTACCCATCCGTGTTGGAATCGATGTCTGTATCTCGGGATTAACATCAAGGAGACGACGAAGACAATCTGGGGAGATCTTTCATTAAACCCAAGGGTACCTTTGTTCTGTATCAAAAATTAAAATATTCAAGTGACATGCATCAACAAATCTGAAAAATTATATATAAACCCCATAGTACCAAGAGGTAGTTCGATGTATATTATGTGTACATAGAACAAATTTAAAAGGCTTGTTGAATCCACAAATGAAGAGCTGGCTTCATCATTGCATACCACGAACAAATCACATCGAATTCAATAGCAAACCAAAGATATATGCGTTGGAGAAACTACTCAGAATGAATCGTAGATAAAAATAGGATCAATGGTTAATAACCAAGTACCATAGCATAAACGCAATCCTTAATCCATAATTGAAATGTGCTTCGAAAGTTATGAAACTCAAATTTGATGCGTACCCTCAAACACTGGTGTACTTGCCTTGGGAAGAGGAATATCAACTATTGCCTCAGTTATACTCACATCGAACTTATATGACATAATTGTTGAGAATCCATGAAGGGCTATTAGGCCTAAGGTTATGCACTTCACTATCTATATATATGTAAATCGAATTCGACATGAGAGTTCAAAGTAATTACTACCATCTATATATAAGAGGTATATTAATTAATTGGATTTGATCATACATATATGCCTAGAGAGAGGTGTGTATAAAATCTTAGCAATATAACGATGGTATCAAAATACTACAATACAATATATGGTATGAAAAATCAAACAAATTAGTAAACTAACACATATAGTTGCCAAAATAAAAAGGGAATAGTATAGTGGACAAAAGAATGTACATATTACTTTTGAATTATGATGAGATGAAAATAATGTGAAGGGTATCCTTAGGGATGACAACATTGGGAAAGGAAGTATATTAAAAATTCAATAAATATCTTTCCTTAAATATATTAAGAGAATAATTAATTATTAATGACGAACTCATTAAAATAATTTGAAGAATAATGCCCACTTGTCCTTATGGTAAAAACTAAAAATAAAAATTCTAAGGGTATGATGGGGGATGAGATTCGTTACAAATGGTATCAGAGCTCATGTTGGAAAAACTGGGCTATTGTTGTGCTCACTATATAAATTATTTTTGAGAAAATTATCTGCTACTGATGTTGTGTTGTGTAGTGTACAGTGGTACTGGAACTGAAAAGTCAATGGCTGAAGGAGATGAAATTTATATTGATCTGCGTGATGAAGACAAAACCCAAGATCCCAATGCTCCTTTGATAGCTATGTTGCATAGGTTGCAACAGGAGATGGCTGAGCTAAGAAGCTAGAATGACAGGCTGTCATTAGCCAGTGAGGAGGAGGAAAAGCTGATAAGAGAATTGACCTCACAGAACAGCCAGGAAGGTAAAGGTTTTGGAAAGAGGAGGAAATGCAATTTATCAGACGATAATAAGGATGATGACACTACTAGACATCAGTATAAATAGAAGAAGGAATTACAGGGTGAATTTCAAAAAATTAAACCTCCCTCCTATGATGGAGAGAAGGAGGAAGATGCAGAAGCATGGCTGTTGAATATGATTAAGTATTTTATGGTCTATGAATATGAAAGCAATCTGAAGGCCAGATTAGCTATCTACCAGTTGCAGGGTAAGGCTACCTTGTGGTGGGAGGAGACAAAAATGGTTCATGCCATTGATGAAAAGACAGTGACTTGGGAAGATTTCCAAGCCATGTTTAAAAACTAAAATTTGAACGAATGCTACTATGATGATAAAGCAAAGGAGTTCCACGAACTCAGATTGGGAAAAATCACCATAGATGATTTTGTGACCAAGTTTACAAATCTGTTAAGGTATGTTCCTTATATTCGGGAAGAGAAGGCAAAGGTGCAAAGGTTTTTGAACTGTTTTCCTACTGTGTACAAGGAGAAAATAGAGTTCGATAATCCAAAAAATATGGATGAAGCGGTGAGGAAAGATAGATTATGTTACCAACAGTTTAAAGGAAAGGGTGAGCATGGAAAAAGCTGGGTAAACAAGGGTGAATTCAAAGGAAAGAAACAAAAACTAGCTTACTTGAAGAACTTTGATAGGGATCATTAGCGGAACAAATCTAACAAAAAAAAGGAAATTCAAACTGCTCAGTTCCAAGTTGGTTCAAAAAAAATAGGCAGAGATAATAAGAAGGAAGGAGCAGTTAAAATGCAGGAGCCCTTGAAATGTTGGGGTTATAGAGAAGCTCATCTGTTGAGGTACCATCCACACCTAAATATTCAGATGATTATGAGAGATAGAGAAGCTACCATAGTGAATGATATAGCAAGGAATATACCCACTATCAGTGCAGCCTTGGAGAACCTAGAAGCAGAACACCAGGCTACCATGGTTGAGATGGAAGGTAAGATCGCTGACCAATCTGTTACAGTTTTAATTGATCCAGGTGCTCCTTTGAGTTACATTAGTCCACAAGTTGTAGAGAAATGCAATCTCAAAACTGAAAAATTTTAGCAGTCTTGGTTGGTCCAGTTAGCCACTGGCACCAAGCGAAAAGTAACTCATAAGTTACCTCAAACAACAATTAAATTAAACGATTTTCAGACAGAAGTAAATTTAAACATTTTTCCCTTAGGCTCATATGATTTGCTGATAGGAATGGACTGGTTAGAAAAGAGAAAGGCTATGATGAACTGTTGGGATAAAACTTTGCATTGCATAGATGAGGAGGGGAGACCCTTTATACTCAAAGGAAAACCAAAACCAATCTCTGTAAGACAAATATCAGCTCTGCAATTAAAAAGAACAGCTAGAAAAGGATGCCAAGTATATGCTATACATGTTGAAGAATTAGGACAACAACCTAAAGAAAACCTACTAGATACTTTGCCAGTGGTAAGGGAATTTAAATAAGTTTTCCCCCATGAGATTCCTCATCTCCCCCCCAAAAGAGAAATCGGTTTTTCAATCGATTTGGTGCCAGGAGCAACACCCGTTTCTAGAGCCCCTTACCGGATGAGTCCCTCCGAACTCATGGAGTTGAAAATGCAATTGCAAGAATTGTTGAATAAAGGTTATATCAGACCGAGTGTATCTCCTTGGGGAGCACCGGTGGTGTTCGTGAAAAATAAGGATGGAACCTTTAGAATGTGCATTGACTACCGTCAATTGAATAAGTTGACAATCAAAAATAGATACCCATTGCCCAGAATAGATGACCTTTTTTATCAAGTAAGAGGGGCTTCAGTATTTTCTAAGATTGATCTGAGGACTGGTTATCACCAAATCAGAATTAAGGAGGAAGACATTAGTAAAACAACTTTTCGGACCAGGTATGGACACTACGAATTTGTAGTCCTACCTTTTGGTTTGAAAAATGCCCCTGCCACTTTTATGTGCCTAATGAACAACGTTTTGAACAAGTACTTAGATAAATTCGTACTAGTGTTCATAGATTATATTCTGGTCTATTCAAAAAGTGAGGAAGAGCACCAAGAACACTTAAGGATAGTTTTGCAGACTTTGAAGGAAAACTAGTTATATGCCAAATTCAGTAAATATGAATTTTATAAAGACAATATTCAATACTTGGGGCATATTATTTCTAAACAAGGATTGGCTGTTGACCCTGAGAAAATAAAGGCTATTAGAGAATGGCTGGTGCCGACGGATGTTTCAGCAGTGAGATCATTTATGGGAATTGCAGGTTATTATCGAAGGTTTGTCGAAAGATTTTCTGAAATAGCATATCCCATAACTTCACTTCAGAGAAAAGGCACCAAATTTGAGTGGACTGAAAAATTATAAAACATCTTTGAGCAACTAAAATTAAAACTCACTACAGCCCCTATACTGAAGATTGCAGATCCTGACAAAGAGTTTGTTGTTTGTACTGATGCATGTACAGAGGGATTGGGAGGAGTGTTGTTGCAAGAAAATTCTGTTATTACATATGAATCTAGAAAATTTAAGAAAAATGAACAGAATTACAGTGTATATGATCTCGAATTGGCTGCTGTAATTCATGCCTTGAAGATGTGGCAACACTATCTTCTTGGGAAAACAATTACATTGATGACAGATCATATTATTCTCAAGTATTTCTTTTATCAAACTGATTTGAATGCTCGACAAGCCAGATGGTTGTCTTTTCTGAGTGAATTTTATATGGACATAAAACATATCAAAGAGAAAGAAAATAAAATTGCCGATGCGCTAAGAAGAAATTCTTGCCAATACTTAAGTAGCATTGGGAGTAGTGCTAGTTTTGATTTAGAAGAACTAGTTAAAAGGGTACCAGACCAAGATCCAAACTATGAGAATATACAAGTGAAAATGTTGAAGAAAGAAATAGCTGAATACACCCAAAACTAGAAAGGGCTGATCTACTATAAAAACAGATTGTATATCCCCAATTTAAAGTCTTTGAAAAAAGAGATCCTAGATGAATATCATAAACAACCATATTCAGGACATCCTGGATATCAGAAAATGCTAACAACTTTGAAAAAGAAATTGTTTTGGCCAGGAATGAAAAAGGATGTAGCAGAATATTTAGCTAGATGCATGGAATGTCAACTAGTTAAATTTGACCATCAACATCCAGCTGGACTTTTAAATCCCTTGACAATTGCAGAGTGGAAATGGGACACTGTTTCTATAGATTTCATAACTGGGTTACCTAGAACAAAGTACCAACATGACTCAGTGATGGTTGTGGTGGAAAATTTAACAAAAGCTGCACACTTCATACCTGTAAAATCTACTTTTGGGACAGCCCAAGTAGAAGATGTATTCCTAAAAGAAATAGTAAGGCTACACGGGGTCCCAAAGATGATTATTTCAGATAGAGATGCTAAGATCACTGCCGCCTTTTGGAAAGGTCTGTTTGGGGGCATGGGCACTAAATTTAATTTTAGTACTTCTTATCACCCTCAGACGGATGGGAAAACAGAGAGAACAAATTAGATTTCGGAGGATATGCTGAGAATGTATGTGATGGATAGGCCATCAAGATGGGAAGAATACTTGCATTTAGTCAAATTTTCTTATAACAATAACTTTCAATCCTCCATCAAAATGAGTCCATTTGAAGCACTCTATGGGAGAAAGTGTCATACTCCTTTAAGTTGGAGCCAACCTGAAGATAAGCTAGTGTTGGGGCCAGATAATTTACAAGAAATGGAAAGGATTGTCAAACAAATACAGAGAAACATCAAGAAAACACAAGATCGATATAAAAACTATGCTAATAAGAAGAGAGTACATCAAGAGTTCAAAGTGGGTGATCATGTGTACCTGCCTATTAAACCCAAAAAGAGCACACTTTATGCTGGAAGTTGTGCAAAATTGGCTCCTAGATATTGTGGGCCTTTTGAGGTGTTATAAAGGGTGGGACTAGTGGCTTATAAGCTGGCCTTACCACCCCATGTTAAAGTTCATGATGTGTTTCTTGTTTTGTTATTAAAAATATATGTACATGATGCTTCTCACATTGTTGATTGGAATGTGATACAGGTGGAACCAGAAGGGGAGTTTCTTCTAGAGCTGCTTCAAATATTGGAGCGGGAAGAAGTTGAATTGAGAAATCAAATAGTAGCCAGAGTAAAGGTGCAGTGGAAGCACTTTACTGTGGGAAATAGAAGCTGAGATGATGGAAAAATATCCATATCTATTTTCAAAATAAACTCTAGTAGTTAGATGTTAACACCGAGGACGGTGTTTGTTTTCAGAGGGGGAATATGTAACACCCCTAGTTTTATGTTTTCAAATTTGACATTTGAACTTCAGTCCAAGGGGAGTGGAAACCAATGGATAATTATGGTGTGAATGTAATTAATTATTTAACTATGAAAAATAAATAATATATTTCTGTGCGTGTTGACCAAATGAGATTTTTGAGATCACTTGCCAAATCCATGAGGTATGGAAAGAGGCTAAGAATTTTCCCAAAAATATTTTTAAAATCCTTGAAAGAATTTATTTTTAATTTAGATTTTTGAGGAAAAATATAAATTTCCCCAATGATGTGGATAGTAGTTGGGAAGAGGTAAAAAGCTAGAAAAGCAAAAAGAAGCTTTAAAGTCCCTAAAGAAGGGAAGCCTAGGCAAACAGGAATAAAAGCATCCTGTAATTCTGGACATAGAATTAGAAACAGGCTTTGGGGGCATAAGCTTAAATAAGCTATTCTAGAACAGATTGAGGTTGTTCTATGCTAGGAAAGGATCTCAGCTCGGGGGTGAGTTATGGAGATAGAAGAAATCTAAGGTTGGGAGGTTGGTCATCTGCAGAAGTGGTATGTCTAAATTTTTTATGAATGGTTAAAATACCTGTTATTATTCAATATAGTTAGTCGTTGTAGATGTTATGTTAAACCAAAATTATGAAGTTATTATTCCTTACATTTAACATAACTGGTTAGAAGAATTTAATCCTCTCAATTATGTATAGTTGTAGGAATAGGAATTATGGCGAAAATCATCCAGAATCTCTAAACCTGCTAATGGTTTAAATCTGGAGATATATACTACTCCCATAAATCATCTAAGTTGTAATTTTAATTTTCTTCTGTAAATGTACAAATATATCTATGTATGAACTAAGAAAAATTAGATTCGTAAGATGACAAACCAATTGTGAGTTTAGAAGGATTGATGAATATGTAATATTGAACAAATATTGCAGAGTTAAATTGGAATGCAGGCATACAAATTGTAATCTTCTGCCTAAAGGGGAACATGAGCTAAGGAAGAAATACTTTTCTGACACATAATATAATTCTATAAGACAGAAAAGTTATGTAACACTAAATAATTTAACAAAATAGAAATGAAAAGTTAATTTATGTGCGTGACTGATATTAATATGCACATTGTGCAATTATAAAGTTAGAGAATTAAATCCCATCCAGAGACTTGATTCTGCTATATAAAACAAAAGGAATTTCTAATATAAATAGGATCAATCTCTATGGTACTATGCACAATTAAAGTTTTATAAGAGAAAGAGAGATGTCATTGATATATCCATAATGGGAAAAGTCTTTATTATATCTTGGAAAACCAAAACTAGAAAGTATGATAAAAAAATACCATACTGACACATAAAACTCTGCTATTTGAAATAAAATGGTAATTACAGTTTAATAACATATTATCTGGATGCGCTAGGAAAAGTGCACATTGACTTGTTGTTTAAAGATTTATTTAAGCTCTAATTATCATTGATGATATACACAGAAGAAAGAGAAGAACTATTGGAATTATCTTTCTATATAGAAGTAACTTAATAAACTTTCTTAGGATACACTAAAAGGAAAAACTTGAGATTAGGTTTCGAAATAATGGTATAAAACCATTGATTCAGAAAAATAGTTCTTAAGATTTAAACAGAGTATACACATAGATATATTAGAACCATAAATAGCAGAATGGGCCAAAATCCCATTCGTATCGTTGTACAGTGTGGTATTAAGTTACCATTAATTATTGTATAAATAATTTTGTGGCAATCCATAATTTTGCAACTGGTATCAGAATGATGATTCTAAAAGAATAAAAAGCATATGGAAATTAGGATAGAAATGCGAGACATTATTCATGGTTATAAAATAAAAATACAGAGCATCCAAATGTTTGGATCTGAGTCAGATCCATATCGTTTATAAACATAAATCCATGTGTGTTCAATATAAAATGATAAACGTATGAGTTAAAACTTGAGGATTTATCCCAGGGATAAACTGAGAAGCAAGCCAGTCGAATCGAAATCAATAGACCTGGAAGGCAAGCGAAGTACTCGTTAAATACCAAGGGAACAAGAAAGAATTTAAATGGAATGCTAACCAAACCCAAAGATCGTCGATAACTGTATGTAGTCCAACAGAAATAGAAAAAGGATTTGTTAATATTTAATTAAATTGAGAAATTCTATAATAATTCCATTAACCATCGCAGAAGTTAAATAGATTACCAGAGGAGAATAGTATATAATTCACAAAACGATAAGGGAACTCTAGAGATGAAAAAAACCAGTCATATATATACGTGAGACAATATAAACTCACATAAATGAACATAGAGATGCCAATAAAATAAATAAAAATCTTACAGTCAAGCTCGAGTTATTAAGGATCGAACACACAGAGAAGCGAAGTGGGAATCCGATACGTACAATGAAGGTTTCTTTCTACACTAAAAAACAATCAAACAACCTTACCATATGAATCAAGAACTGATACT
>CM076576.1:909050125-909112095 GCA_034641835.2 Pinus albicaulis | reverse complement strand
TAGAGAGACTGGTTGTGTTAATAGAACACTCGGAACCAAAAAAAGAAAGAAGGGAAAACAAAATGAACCCTCTCTAACATCTGCGGGTGAGAAGAGGAGCACGTTATTACCAAAATTATAACTCCAGACATGGAGATAAGACTAAACGAAATTTTGTGGAAATTAACCAACCACTACCACTGTGAGTAGATATCAATAAAATGAAACCATTCGAAGCATTCTTACAACCACGAGGGCTACACAAGAAATCAAATCACATTGAAGATAGAAAGCTATATCTCAATGGGAAGTGCAATAATAAAATTTCATAACATGGATGGCAACGATGGTATCCATACTTGAACGTCGTTAAAGAAAGCTAAAAGAGAAATTGGCGTAGAACCATTAGAAGTCTTGAAGCGTGGACGTAAACTCCATTGTGAACACCACAAAGTTACAGTGGAAATGAAAAATTAAAAATAATCAAACCCCAAAATAAAGGACTTAAATAAACATCGAAGACCAAAACCCTAAGCTGGAATCAATGCATCCGAACCATATCGCGTCAACAGATCCCCATCGGTGTTTGAGTCGATGTGTGTATCTCGGGATTAAAATCAAGGAGACGGCGAAGACAATCTGAAGAGATCTTTCATTAAACCCAAGGGTACCTTTGTTCCATATCAAAAATTAACATATTCAAGTGACGTGCATCAACAAATCTGAAAAAATATATATAAACCCCATAGTACCGAGAGGTAGTTCGACATATATCATGTGTACATAGAACAAATTTAAAATGCTTGTTGAATCCAGAAATGAAGAGTTGGCTTCATCATTGCATACCACGTACATATCACATCGAATTCAATAGCAAACCAAATATATATGCATTGGAGAAACCACTCAGAATGAGTCATATATAAAAATAGGATCAACGGTTAATAACCAAGTACCATATCATAAATGCAATCCTAAATCCATAAATGAAATGTGCTTTGAAATTTATGAAACTCGAATTTGATGCGTACCCTCAAACACTGGTGTACTTTCCTTGGGAAGAGGAATATCAACTATTGCCTCAGTTATACTCACATCGAAATTATATGACATAATTGTTCAGAATCCATGAAGGGCTATCAAGCCTAAGGTTATGCACTTCACTATCTATATATATATAAATCGAATTCGACGTGAGAGTTCAAAGTAATTACTACCATATATATATAAGAGGTATATTAATTAATTGAATTCGATCATACATATATGCCTAGAGAGAGGTGTGTATAAAACCTTAGCAATATAACGATGGTATCAAAATACTACAATACAATATATGGTATGAAAAATCAAACAAATTGGTAAACTAACACATATAGTTGCCAAAATAAAAAGGGAATAGTATAGTGGACAAAAAAATGTACATACTACTTTTCAATTATGATGAGATGAAAATAATGTAAAGGGTATCCTTAGGGATGAAAGCATTGGAAAAGGAACTATATTAACAATTCAATAAATCTCTTTCCTTAAATATATTAAGAGAATAAATAAGTATTAATGACGAACTCATTAAAATAAGTTGAAGAATAATGTCCACTTGTCCTTATGACAAAAATAAATAAATTTCTGAGGGTATGATGTGGGATGAGAGTCATTACAAATGGTATTAGAGCTCATGTTGGAAAAACTGGGCTATTGTTGTGCTCACTGTATAAATTATTTTTGAGAAAATTTTCTGTTACTGATGTTGTGTTGTGTAGTGTACAGTGGTACTGGAACTGAAAAGTCAATGGCTGAAGGAGATGAAATTTATGTTGATCTGCGTGATGAAGAAAACACACCAGATCCCAATGCTCCTTTGATAGCTTTGTTGCATAGGTTGCAATGGGATATGGCTGAGGTAAGAAGCCAGAATGATAGGCTGTCATTAGCCAGTCAGGAGCAGGAATAGCTGATAGGAGAACTGACCTCGCGGAATAGCCAGGAAGGTGAAGGTTTTGGAAATAGGAGGAAATGCAAGTTCTCAAATGATTCTGAGGAATATGAAACTACTAGACATTAGTCTAAACAGAATAAAGAATTACAGGGTGAATTCCGAAAAATTAAATCTCCCTCCTATGATGGAGAGAAGGAGGAAGACGCGGAGGCATGTCTGTTGAATATGATTAAGTATTTTCTGGTCTATGAATATGAAAGCAATCTGAAGGATAGATTAGCTATCTACCAGTTGCAGGGTAAGGCTACCTTGTGGTGGGAGGAGACAAAAATGGTTCATGCCATTGATGAAATGACAGTGACTTGGGAAGATTTCCAAGCCAAGTTTAAAAAACCGCTATTTGAACGAACGCTACTATGATGATAAAGCAAAGGAGTTCCACAAACTCAGATTGGGATAGCTCACCATAGATGAATTTTTCACCAAGTTTACAAATCTATTAAGGTATGTTCCTTATATTCGGGAAGAGAAGGAAAAGGTGCAAAGGTTTTTGAATTGTTTGCCTGCTATGTACAAAGAGAAAATAGAGTTCGATAATCCAAAAACTATGGATGAAACAGTGAGGAAAGCTAGATTATGTTACCAGCAATTTAAAGGAAAGGGTGAACATGGAAAAAGATGGGTAAACAAGGATGAATTCAAAGGAAAGAAACAAAAACTATCTTACTTGAAGAACTTTGATAGGGATCATCAGCGGAAGAAATTTAACAAACCAAAGGAAAGTCAAACTGCTCAGGCCCAAGTTGGTTCAAAAAAAATAGGTGGAGATAATAGGAAGGAAGGAGCAGTTAAAATGCGGGAGCCCTTGAAATGTTGGGGTTGCGGAGAACCTCATTTGTTGAGGGTCTGTCCACACAGAAATATTCAGATGATTATGAGAGATAGAGAAGCTACCACAGTGAATGATATAGCAAGGAATATACCCACTATCAGTGCAACCTTGGAGAACCGACAAGCAGAACACCAGGCTGCCATGGCTGTGATGCAAGGTAAGATTGCTGACCAATCTGTTAAAGTTTTGATTGATCCGGGTGATTCTTTGAGTTACATTAGTCCACAAGTTGTAGAGAAATGAAATCTCAAAACTGAAAAATTTCAGCAGTCTTGGTTGGTCCAGTTAGCCACTGGCACCAAGCAAAAAGTAACTCATAAGTTACCTCAATCAACAATTAAATTAAATGATTTTCAGACAGAAGTAAATTTAAACATTTTTCCCTTAGGCTCATATGATTTGCTGATAGGAATGGATTGGTTAGAAAAGAGAAAGGATATGATGAACTGTTGGGATAAAACTTTGCATTGCGTAGATGAGGAGGGGAGACCCTTTATACTCAAAGGAAAACCAAAACCAATCTCTGTAAGACAAATATCAGCTCTGCAATAAAAAAGAAAAGCTAGAAAAGGATACCAAGTATATGCTGTAGATGTTGAAGAATTAGGACAACAACCTAAAGAAAACCTGCTAGATACTTTGCGAGTGGTAAGGGAATTTAAAGAAGTTTTTCCAGATGAGATTCCTCATCTCCCCCCCAAGAGAGAAATAGATTTTTCAATCGATTTGGTGCTAGGAGCAACACCTTTTTCTAGAGCCCCTTACCAGATGAGTCCCTCCGAACTCATGGAGTTGAAAATGCAATTGCAATAATTGTTGGATAAAGGTTATATTAGACTGAGTGTATCTCCTTGGGGAGCACTGGTGCTGTTTGTGAAAAATAAGGATGGAACCTTTAGAATGTGCATTGACTGCCGTCAATTGAATAAGTTGTCAATAAATAACAGATACCCATTGCCCAGAATAGATGACCTTTTTTATCAGGTAAGAGGGGCTTCAGTATTTTCTAAGATTGATCTGAGGACTGGTTATCACCAACTCAGAATTAAAGAGGAAGACATCAGCAAAACAACTTTTCGAACCAGGTATGGACACTACGAATTTGTAGTCCTACCTTTTGGTTTGACAAATGCCCCTGCCACTTTTATGTGCCTAATGAAAAATGTTTTGAACAAGTACTTAGATAAATTCGTACTAGTGTTCATGGACGATATTTTGGTCTATTCAAAAAGTGAGGAAGAGCACCAAGAACACTTAAGAATAGTTTTGCAGACTTTGAAGGAAAACCAGTTATACACCAAATTCAGTAAACGTGAAATTTATAAAGACAAAATTCAATAATTGGGGCATATTATTTCTAAACAAGGATTGGATGTTGACCCTGAGACAATAAAGGCTACTAGAGAAAGGCCGGTGCCGACGGATGTTTCAGTAGTGAGATCATTTATGGGAATTGCAAGTTATTATCGAAGGTTTGTCGAAAGATTTTCTGCAATAGCATATCCCATAACTTCACTTCAGAGAAAAGGAACCAAATTTGAGTGGAATGAAAAATGCCAAAACAGCTTTCAGCAACTAAAATTAAAACTCACTACAGCCCCTATACTGAAGATTGCATATCGTGACAATGAGTTTGTTGTGTGTACTGATGCATGTAGAGAGGGATTGGGAGGAGTGCTGTTGCAAGAAAAATCTGTTATTGCATATGAATCTAGAAAACTTAAGAAACATGAACATAATTACAGTGTATATGATCTGGAATTGGCTGCTGTAATTCATGCCTTGAAGATGTGGCGACACTATCTTCTTGGGAAAAAATTTACATTGATGATAGATCATATTAGTCTCAAGTATTTCTTTTATCAAACCAATTTGAATGCTCGACAAGCCAGATGGCTTTATTTTCTGAGTGAATTTGATATGGAAATAAAACATATCAAAGGGAAAGAAAATAAAATTGTTGATGCGCTAAGCAGAAATGCTTGCCAAAACATAAGCAGAATTGAGAGTAGTGCTAGTTTTGATTTAGAAGAACTAGTTAAAAGGCTAACAGACCAAGATCCAAACTATGAGAATCTAGAAGTGAAAATGTTGAAGAAAGAAATAGCTGAATACACCCAAAAATAGAAAGGGCTGATCTGCTATAAAAACAGATTGTATATCCCCAATGTAGAGTCTTTGAAAAAATAGATCCTAGATGAATATCATAAACAACCATATTCAGGACATCCTAAATATCAGAAAATGCTAATAGCTTTGAAAAAGAAATTGTTTTGGCTAGGAATGAAAAATGATGTAGCAAAATATTTAGCTAGATGCATGGAATGTCAACTAGGTAAAGTTGAGCATCAGCATCCAGCTGGACTTTTAAATCCCTTGACAATTGCAAAGTGGAAATGGGACACTGTTTCTATAGATTTCATAACCGGGTTACCGAGAACAAAGTACCAGCATGACTCAGTGATGGTTGTGGTGGACACTTTAACAAAAGCTGCACACTTCATACCTATAAAATCTACTTCTGGGACAGCCCAAGTAGCAGATGTATTCCTAAAAGAAATAGTAAGGCTAGACTGGGTCCCAAAGATGATTATTTCAGATAGAGACGCTAAGTTCACTGTCGCCTTTTGGAAAGGTATGTTTGGGGGCATGGGAACTAAATTGAATTTTAGTACTGCTTATCAACCTCAGACGGATGGGAAAATAGAGAGAACAAATCGGATTTTGGAGGATATGCTGAGAATGTATGTGATGGATAGGCCATCAAGATGGGAAGACTACTTGCATTTATTCGAATTTTCTTATAACAACAGCTTTCAATCCTCCATCAAAATGAGTCCATTTGAATCACTCTACGGGAGAAAGTGTCGTACTCCTTTAAGTTGGAGCCAACCTGAAGATAAGCTAGTGTTGGGGCTAGATAATTTACAAGAAATGGAAAGGATTGTCAAACAAATATAGAGAAACATCAAGATAGCACAAGATGGACAGAAAAACTATGTTGATAAGAAGAGAGTACATCGAGAGTTCAAATTGGGTGATCATGTGTACCTGCGCATTAAGCCCAAAAAGATCACACTTTATCCTGGAAGTTGTGTAAAATTGGCTCCTAGATATTGTGGGCCTTTTGAGGTGTTAGAAAAGGTGGGACCACTGGCTTATAAGCTGGCCTTACTACCCCACGTTAAAGTTCATGATGTGTTTCATGTTTCATTATTAAAAGGATATGTACATGATGCTTCTCACATTGTTGATTGGAATGTGATACAGGTGGAACTAGAAGGGGAGTTTCTTCCAAAGCCACTTCAAATATTGGAGCGGGAAGAAATTTAATTGAGAAATCAAATAGTAGCCAGAGTAAAGGTGCAGTGGAAGAACTTTACTGTTGAAGAAGATATGTGGGAAAGAGAAGCTGAGATGCTGGAAAAATATCCATATCTATTTTCAGAATAAACTCTAGTAGTTAGTTGTTAACACCGAGGACGATGTTTGTTTTCCGAGGGGGAATATGTAACACCTCTAGTTTTATGTTTTCAAATTTGACATTTGAACTTCAGTCCAAGGGGAGTGGACCCCAATGGATAGCTATGGTGTGAATGTAATTAATTATTTAATTATGAAAAATAAATAATATATTTCTGTGCATGTTGACCAAATGAGATTTTTGAGATCACTTGCCAAATCCATGAGGTATGGAAAGAAGCTAAGACTTTCCCCAAAAATATTTCAAAAAGCCTTGAAAGAATTTATTTTTAATTTAGATTTTTGAGGAAAAATCTGAATTTCCCCAATGATGTGGATAGTAGTTGGGAAGAGGTAAAAAGCTGCAAAAGCAGAAAGCAGCTTTAAAGTCCCTAAAAAAGGGAAGCCTAGGCAAACAGGAATAAAAGCATCCTGTAATTTTGGACGCAGAATTAAAAAAAGGCTTTGGAGGCATAAGCTTAAATAATCTATTATAGAACAGATTGAGGTTGGTATGTGCTAGGAGAGGATCTCAGCTAGGGGGTGAGTTATGGAGACAGAAGAACTCTAAGTTTGGGAGGTTGGTCATCTCCAAAAGTGGTATGTCTACAATTTTTATGAATGGTTAAAATACCCGTTATTATGCAATATAGCTAATCGCTGTAGATGTTATGTTAAACCAAAATTCTGAAGTTATTATTCCTTACATTTAACAGAACTCGTTAGAAGAATTTAATCCTCTCAATTTTGTATAGTTGTAGGAATAGGAATTATGGGGAAAACGATCTATAATTTCTAAACCTACTAATGGTTTAAATCTGGAGATATATACTACTTCCATAAATCATTTAAGTTGTAACTTTAATTTGCTTCTGTAAATGTACAGATATATCTATGTATGAACTAAGAAAAATTAGATTCATAAGATGACAAACCAACTGTGAGTTTAGAAGGATTGATGAATATGTAATATTGAACAAATATTGCAAAGTTAAATTGGAATGCAACATACAAATTGTAATATTCTGCCTAAAGGGGAGCATGAGCTAAGGAAGAAATACTTTTCTGTCGCATAATATAATTCTATAAAACAGAAAAGTTATGTAACATAGAATAATTTAACAAAACAGAAATGACAAGTTAATTTATGTACGGGACTGATATGAATATGCACATTATGCAATTATAAAGTTAGAGAATTAAATCCCATCCAAAGACTTGATTCTGCTATATAAAACAAAAGGAATTTCTAATATAAATAGGATCAATTTCTATGCTACTGTGCATGATTAAAGTTTTATAAGAGAAATATAGATGTCATTGATATATCCATAATGGGAAAAGTCTTTATTATATCCTGGAAAACCAAAACTGGAAAGTATGATAACAAAATACCATACTGACACATAAAACTCTGCTTTCTGAAATAAAATGGTAATTACAGTTTAATAACATATTATCTAGATGCGCTAGGCAAAGTGCACATTTACTTGTTGTTTGAAGATTTATTTAAGCTCTAATCATCATTAATGATATACACAAAAGAAAGAGAATAACCATTGGAATTATCTTTCTATATAGAAGTAACTTATTAAACTTTCATAGGATACACTAAAAGGAAAAAATTGAGATTAGGTTTCGAAATTATGATATAAAACCATTGAGTCAGAAAAATAGTTGTTAATACTTTAAACGGAGTATATATACACATAGATATATTAGAACCATAAATAGAAGAATGGGACAAAATCCCATTCGTATGTTTGTACAGTGTGGTATTAAGTTACCATTAATTACTGTATAAATAATTCTGTGGCAATCCAGAATTTTGCAACTGGTATGGGAATGACGACTCTAAAAGAATAAAAAGCATATGGAAATTAGGACAGAAATGCGAGACATTATTCATGGTTATAAAATAAAAATACAGAGCATCCAAATGTCTGTATTTGAGTCAGATCCATATCGTTTATAAACATAAATCCATGTGCATTCAATATCAAATGATAAACATATGAGTTAAAACTTGAGGATTTATCCCAAGGATAAACTGAGAAGCAAGCCAGTCGAATTGAAATCAACAGACCTGGAAGGTAAGCTAAGTTCTCGTTAAATTCCATGGGAACATACAAGAATTTAAATGGAATGTTGACCAAACCCAAAGATCGTCGATACTTGTATGTAGTCCAACAGAAATAGAGAAAATATTTGTTGATATTTAATTAAATTGAGAAAGTCTATAAGCATTCCATTAACCATCGTAGAAGTTAAATAGATTACCTGAGGAGAATAGTATATAATTCTCAAAACAATAAGGGAACTCTGGAGATGAAAAAAACCAGAGTCATATATATACGTGAGAAAATATAAAATCACATAAATGAACATAGAAATCGCAATAAAATAAATAAAAATCTTACAATAAAGCTCGGGTTATTAAGGATCGAACCCACAGAGAAGCGAAGTGGGAATCCCATACATACAGTGGAGGTTTCGTTCTACACTCAAAAACAAGCTAACAACCTTACCATATGAATCAAGAAATTATACTAGAGCGACTGGTTGTGTTAATAGAGCACTCGGAACAAAAAAAAAAAAAGGGAAAACAAAATGAACCCTCTCTAACATCTGCGGGTGAGAAGAGGAGCACATTATTACCAAAATTATAACTCCAGACATGGAGATAAAACTAAACTAAATTTCATAGAAATTAACCAACCACTACCACTGTGAGTAGATATCAATAAAACGAAACCATTCAAAGCATTCTTACAACCGCGAGGGCTACACAAGAAATCGAAACGCATTGAAGATAGAAAGCTATATCTCAATGGGAAGTGCAATAATAAAATTTCATAACATGGACGGCAACGATGGTATCCATACCTAAACTTCGTTCAGGAAAGCTAAGAGATAAATTGGCGTAGAACCATCAGAAGTCTCGAAGCATGGACGTAAACTCCATTGTAAACACCACAAAGTTACAGTGGAAATGAACAAGTAAAAAGAATCAAACCCCAGAACAAAGGACTTAAATAAACATCGA
Source organism: Pinus albicaulis (assembly GCA_034641835.2). Taxonomy (NCBI): domain Eukaryota; kingdom Viridiplantae; phylum Streptophyta; class Pinopsida; order Pinales; family Pinaceae; genus Pinus; species Pinus albicaulis. The sequence continues at coordinate 909,102,777 of CM076576.1, read as the reverse complement.
AGACCAAAACCCTAAGCTGGAATCAACACATCCGAACCATACACGCGTCAACAGAACCCCACTAGTGTTGGAATCGATGTGTGTATCTCGGGATTAAAAACAAGGAGACGGAAAAGACATTCTGGAGAGGTCTTTCATTAAACCCAAGGGTACCTTTGTTCCATATCAAAAATTAAAATATTCAAGTGACATGCATCAACAACTCTGAAAAAATATATATAAACCCTATAGTAATGAGAGGTAGTTTGACGCATATTATGTGTACATATAACAAATTTAAAACGCTTGTTGAATCCACAAACGAAGAGCTGGCTTCATCATTGAATACCACGAACAAATCACATCGAATTCAATAGCAAGCCAAAGATATGTGCGTTGGAGAAACTACACAGAATGAATCGTATATAAAAATAGGATCAACGGTTAATAACCAAGTACCATAGCATAAACTCAATCCTAAATCCATAAATTAAATGTGCTTCGAAAGTTATGAAACTCGAATTTGATGCATACCCTCAAATGCCGATGTACGTGCCTTGGGAAGAGGAATATCAACTATTGTCTCAGTTATACTCACATCAAAATTATATGACATAATTTTTGAGAATCCATGAAGGGCTATCAAGACTAAGGTTATGCACTTCACTATCTATATATATGTAAATCGAATTCAACGTGAGAGTTCAAAGTAATTACTACCATCTAGATATAAGAGGTATATTAATTAATTGGATTCGATCATACATATATGCCTAGAGAGAGGTGTGTATAAAATATTAGCAATATAACGATGGTATCAAAATACTACAATACAATATATGGTATGAAAAATCAAACAAATTGGTAAACTAACACATATAGTTGCCAAAATAAAAAGGGAATAGTATAGTGGACAAAAAAATATACATATTACTTTTCAATTATGATGAGATGAAAATAATGTGAAGGGTATCCTTAGGGATGACAACATTGGGAAAGGAAGTATATTAAAAATTCAATAAATATCTTTCCTTAAATATATTAAGAGAATAATTAAGTATTAACGACGAACTCAATAAAATAAGTTGAAGAATAATGTCCACTTGTCCTTATGGAAAAAAAAAAAAAAAAAATTCTGAGGGTATGATGTGGGATGAGAGTCGTTACAGCACTACAACTTTAGTATAATGGTTTGTACATTAGAAAATAATTTCTACAAGTCCCTGACATAATTCTGAATATGTTATGTAATATATCAATTATGAACCTAAGGCTAAGAGCATGCCTTAAACAACATTGCCTTACGCCTAGGTGTGAATATACATTAGTCCAACCCTCATTTTGATTGTGAATAAAGCACAATGTTAGAAAATTTATTTGATAAGTTATATAGTAATGTTATAATTAACAATACTGATTAAGATGGTATTATCTTAATAGTTGCTGCAACATATAGTTATAACCTGATGAATATGTATAAGGATATATGATTGTGTTAAGATGTATTATATGTTTGTGTTTAATTTAGAGTATTAATTAGGAATTAATGCTAGATGTAAAAAAAATTATTAAGGGTAAATATTTATGATAAGATGTTACAGGTGGTATTAGAGCATCTTTACGATGTGAGGACCTAGAAGGGTCACATAAATAACATTTGGTATGTGTAAAAATGTGCATAGAATTGGGAATAAGGGGCTGACAGAGTGCAATGAGGAGGGGTTATGTACATCAAGCTCCCAGGACTACAAGGGAGAATCACCCGCAGCCTAACCGAGAAATGAATCCAGAAATGTGAGTATTGCTAAGTGTATACCAACATCAACAAAATAGTAGATTTCTCGAAGAACAACAATGGAAAACTATCAGACTTCTAGATACTATGGAACAACTACAAGAATAAATGGTTCGAGTAAGAAGTGATAATGAGATTTTGATGCGGGGAGAGGAGTTGGTTCTCAAAACCCTCTTCGATAAACAGAATCGAGGGACAGCTCAACCGAGCCCAGAAAGAGACACTTGAGAAGAAGGTGAATCGTGGGAGCAAGAAAATGATAAGCTAGAAGGAAGCCAAACCCATTGAAGTAATAAAAATAGGTCTTATAACGAAGCGGAGTCATGAAATGTTTTAAACTAGCAAGAGACGAAAAAGCAGAAAGTGGATCTGTAAGGTGAATTCTGAAAAATTAAACCTCCCACATTCAATGAAGAAGCCAAGGAAGTAGCAGAATCATGGATATTTAACATGAATACATATTTTCAAGTATATGAATATGGCAACAAAATTAAGGCTCACCTAGCCATTTACCAACTGCTGGAAAAAGCCACATTATGGTGGGAACAATTTTAAAATGTGCATGGAATTAAGGACTATAATGTGACTTGGAACAAATTCTAGCATGAATTTAAAGAAAAATATCTAACAAAGCACTTTTACAATGAAAAATATTGAGAATCTCATGACTTGACACTTGGACAACTATCTATGGACGAGTTCGTAACTAATTTTACTTCCTTATTACGGTATGTTCCATATACGAGGGATGAAAAGGAGAAAGTAGAATGATTCCTGAGTAGCCTACTTGCTCATATGAAGGAGAGAATCAAATTTGTGAATCCAAAGACCATGGACGAAGTGATTCGAAAAGCATGTATGTACTATCAACAATCCAAGGTGAAAGGAGAAGCTGGAAGGAGTTGGCCACCCAAGAAAGAGCAGAAAAGTAACCCAAACTTTAAAGGTAGAAGATCTGAAAATTTTAAGAATACTGCCAGAATATAGGAAATAGAAAGTGGGGAAGAAACCAGCAGAGAACCAAGTGGCCAACAGAGGAATGACTCACTAAAGCATCTAGTAGACAATATCATGGGCACATCCAGAAACCACCATTACAAAGATGGGGATGCGGTGAGACACATTATTATAATAACTATCCTCACCATGGAATAAATGAAGCTACAACCAATGTGCAAGAGGCATCCACAGTGATGGATATCGTGCAAAACATACCCAAATCAATGTTGCACTTGAGGATCGGTAAGAAGATTACCAGCCAACAATGATAGAACTAGAAGGTAATATGTATTCCCACCATGTTTCTATTTTCATTGATCCTAGTGCCAGTTTAATCTATGTAAATCCCAGGATAGTGGAAAAATGTGACTTGTAGAGAAAAAAGTTTGAAATCCTTGGTTGGTGCAGTTAGCCACTGGCGCAAAGAGAAGAGTTAATGCTAAATTTTACAACTATCCCCTAGAAGTTGGAAACCAACATATAATAGTTGAATTGAATATTCTACCTTTAGGCTCCAATGATATATTTTTTGGAATGGATTGGGTGGAAGTGAATTGGTCACTAGTAGATTACAAGGAGAAAATCGTGTATTATAAGGCTGGAGAAAAAAACTCGCCAAAAATTGCAAGGGATTAAAAATATAGTTCAGTTGCGTCCTATTATTGCATCTCAGTTGGGAAAATGCATTGGAAAAGGGTCTCAAATTTATGAAATTCAAGTAGGATTCACTAATTCTAAAGATAAGACTGCCATGGTGAAAAACATACTCGTGGTGCAAGACTTTATGGACGTATTTTTGGAAATCATACCAATACTACCACCAAAGCGGGAAATTGATTTTACCATCGAATTAATGGTAGGGGAAATACTGGTATCACAAGAACCATCCCAAATAAGTGTGTTTGATCTAACTGAGTTAAAAATGAAATTCCAGGAATGGTTGGACAAGGGATATATTTGTCCTAGTGTGTCACCCTGGGCGGCTCTAGTGTTTTTTGTAAAAAGGAAGTATGTTACAATGCAAATGTGAATGGATTACACATATTTTAATAAATTAATTGTTAAGAACAAATACCCACTGCCACAGATAGATGATCTTTTCAATCAAGTAAATTGAGCAACTGCCTTTTCAAAAATAGATCTAAGGTCTAGTTATTATCAAATATGGATAAAAGATGAAGACATCTATAAAACAACTTTCCATACCTGATATGGGCATTATGAATTCATGGGTTTACCATTTGGATTAACCAACACAGCAACAACGTTAATGAGTTTGGTGCATGGCACATTGCATCCATTTTTGGATAAATTTGTTTTGATTTTATAGATGATATACTAATATACTCAAGGACTATAGAGGAACATAATGAACATTTGTGTATCATGCTAAAAATGTTGAGAGGCCATCAACTTTATGCCAAATTCAGTAAGTGTGATTTCTAAAAAGAGAAAATCCAATATTTAGGCCATGTTATTTCTGTTCAAGGTATAGCAATAGACCGTGAAAAGATAAATACTATTATGGAGTGGAGTGTATCCCAAAAAATAACAGACATATGATATTTTATGGGATACTATTATGGAGTGGAGTGTATCCCTTATATCTTTCTTATATATATCTGTTATTTTATCATATGATATTAATACTTCTTTAAGGAGATAATAATTTTATATATGAATCTAAAACATATAAGTGATCCAAAATGGTGTTGTCTAATTATTATGAGTTTTGGAGCTTTTGGTTAGAACCTAGTACGAAGATTTTTGGTTAGAACCTAGTAAAAACATTTTTGTTGTTTAAAATGCATCTTTTACTATATGGATTCAACATCCAGAAGATCCCTAGGGGTCTTTCGATTGTGCAAAGTTAAAAACTCAAACTGGTCATTCCAACTAATCATCGAGTAAAATGTTACCATAAAATGTGCCAAGAAAATATTCAAAACAAGTAGAATACAACAGCCAAAAATGAATTTTCTAATTATTATAGGTTTTAAGTTATTGACTAGAATCCAATGAAGACATTTTTGGTTAAATATATATATATATATATATATATATATATATATATATTTGATTGCATATATGGATTCTTCATCCTAAAAGACTAGGGCTCTTTCCAAAAAATCAATGACATATTTTTTGCAAATTTTAGGAGGAAATATGCTGCGAAAAGCTTCGAATCATATAACATGTAGAGTACCACTTCCAAAAAAGAATTATCTAATTATTATATGTTTTGGAAATTTTTTGTTCCAATCGAATGAAAATATTTTTGGTTAAATTGTAGATATATATATATATATATATATAACACATCAACTAAAATTTTAAGGATGGAAATTTATCTAAAATTTTAAAAACTTTGGAGAATATTTCGTATCTCTAATATTCAAGCTATAAAGGGTTTGAAGTTATTTTAGTAAAAATACTCAAATTTGCAATGGTTTTCTATAGTATCTATAAAATTTTAGCGATTTTTAAGGTCAAATAATTCTATACTATAAAAAGTGGACTAAATGTTTTTACAAAAAATAGTAATTAACATAGCCCACCTATAAATATTAAATATTAGCCCCTAAATTTTAGCAGAAACAAGTGCAAAGGCCCTTAGATTATGGAAAAGTAACAACTAAAACTTGTGATTCCAACAGGTGTATTTTTTCTATATGATCATGTAATTAGTATTAGTAGCTACGTCCATAGAATATTTCTATCTGTACTAAGTAAAGAGCCTTACCCAGAAAGCTTGATAGAATGGAATCCATGTCCTCTTAATAAAAAATGTACTTTAACCATTTGAACTAGAATAATTAAACTAACCCTCAAAATTAACAATATATTTTATATAAATTATATTTATCACATATATAATTAATAAATGTAAATTATTAATTCACATAAAATATATTTATTATAAATATTTTAACATATATAAAATTCAAATAATAAATATTAACAATTTTTATTTTAGTATGGTTTAAAGTGTAGTTTTTTTTTTTTAAAATTTAATTTTTAAAAATTATATATATGATTTTTTATTTATAATTTTTATTTTGTTTTAGAATTATTTAAAAAAATAATAATTTTATGTTTTTTTTTTATATTTATATATATATATATATATATATATATATATATATATATATATATATATATATATATAAAAGTAAGTTGAAGTGAGATGTGAAACAATCCAATATAATGGCCTAGTGTAATTTTTAATATATAAAAAAATAGGTTTGGAATTTGATGGCCTCCCTGTGTGATTTTTTATTTTTTTATATATTTTTTTATTTAATTTAATTAACCAATGTTTAAGTATTATTTTTATATCTAAAAGAAATATATATTAATAAATTTGATTGTTTGTGTTTGTTATATTTTAGTTTAAAATGAATTTAACTTTATTTTTATTTTTTTTTAATGTATATGTATAGTTGAATTTATTTTTGTGTTATTTAAAATGGAGTTCGTTTATTTTTTATTTAATTAAATTTTGTATCTTTAAAAAAAAATCACATATTATGAATATTTTGTGAATTAAAATTGAAAATCCGTCTAAAAAGTAACTAAAAACCATATTATTATTTAAATCACAATAACTTAAATAATTGAAATTTAATAAAGTTAAAGTTTGTTATATATATATATATATATATATATATATTTTATAAAAATGAAAAATATTATTATATTTATATGTAATATTTTTTATTAAAATAAAATAAAAACATAATTTAATATTTAAATATTAATATAAAATTATGTAATTATGAAAGCTTTATCTTTCAAAAATATATATATATATATATATATATATATAATGATATAATATATTATAAATGTAACATTCGACCAATTAAAAAAGAAACTTAAAACTTACCATAACTCTTAATTATTTACTATGCTTAACTTAACCACCACATTTCCATATTATTTTCTTATCATTTGATAGTAATTATGGGATATATAATATAAAATATTTTTATTCCATTAGCCTATTCTAATTACATGTCGTAAACTTATACATATATTGTCTAAACACCGTTCACACTATTTGGCAAATATTATAATAAAAACATTGCAAATGTTTATGAGCTGTACATCGGCTACGTTACTGACAACGTACCACATTTTGGAGTTAACGCTTGTACAAAACTATAATTACATATCTATATTATTGATTCGGGTACTGTAATCAAGTTTTTTGGATATAAAATGCATTCGTTCGGTCATGGGTGATTAATATTGTAGTTTACAGTTGACATATAATTTAATTCACTCCATTACTGTTGTAATACCCTAAGTTTCTATGCTTTTAATTTGATAATCGAAAATTTTTAAAGGGGAGAGTAGACCCCAATGGAGAACTATTATGTCGATTTATTTTATTTTCTATTTAATAAAAATAAAATGGAAAATTATGTGTGATATGACTATATTGAGAATTGAGATCTGAAAAAACGTAATCCATGAGGAAGGATATGGTGATACGACTTTCCCACACCTTATAGAAAATCTTTGGAAAGAATAAAATAGTTTATTAAAAATTAGATTTGGAGATAAACATGTAATTTCCCCAATAAAGAGGAAAGTATTGGGAAGAGGTGGAAAAAGATGGAAAAGCGAAAAATACAGCTTTTAAAGTACCTCTGTGGAAGAAATAGAGGGAAAGCCTAGGGAAAATAGGAAGAAAGCATCCTAAATTTACTGGACATAGTAAATGGAAAAAAGCTAGGGAAAGAAAAGCTTAAATAATTTTCTCTAGGATAGACAAAGGGTTGACTATCACTAGAACTGAGGTCTCAGCTTGGGGGTGAGTTACAGGGAGAGAACTCTACGGTTGGTTGGAAACTAGTTAGAGCTAATTGGTATGCACACTAACCTAGAAATGAATTGTTTGATGTTAAATTTTCATGTGTGATGCTTAGCACGTGATTAGAGAATTGTTAATGTTACTGTGAAAATAGCTAAAGTTAAGGTTGAAAAATTTACGTAGGTTGAATTAGCATTGGGTAACATGATTTAAATAAGCCCATACATTTAACAGATTTTGCTACAGTATTAATACTAAAATCTGTATGGTTGTATGGACAAAATCTATTTAGATCCAACTCCCATAATGTCTAAACCCAGTAACAGGTTTAATTCTCGAGTTAGGAGTCTAACATAGAATTTCTCTACAATAGTTAAACAAATAAATTATTGTTGTTACTGTGACTAGGATCACAAGGAAAAATATTACTAAGTGTAAATTTAATTAAAATTCAGATCTGGCATAGATAACTCTATATAGCTAGAAATAGAGACTCTTGTATAAATCCATACTACTGTATTAAATACAGAACATTATTTCATATATGAATGATAGAGGAAAAGTAAAAGCACAAGACTATTCTATCATTATCAACATAGAACTAGAAATAAAAATGGTAAATATCAAAGTTTCCGGTTCTAGAACATATAGAAAGAGCTATACATGAAATATAGAAATGAAGGTATGTGTATAAAAGTACTGAAATTAACTTTAAGTACAGTTAAGAAGTGAATATGTAGTACAATAATATGCTGATCTAAATTTCTATACAATTCTGTCCTAAGAAATTTAAATATTTTTCATAATGGAATATAAGATAAGTGGAATTATATTAAAAAATGAGCTAAGATAGTACCTCAGAACTATGCAGCTAGGTGTATAAAAACAAACTACTTACTGAGACAGTATATTTAAACTACTCTGTGTAAATAGGAAAATAGAATACCTGGCTGTGAAATGGAAAAGTATTATTAGGTTCTATTCTTTAGTACTAAAAGACAACATATATACATCTTTCCATCAAAGTCACGATTATGCAAAAATTAGGTGATCTTGTCACTAAGATAAATATTAAGAGAAAATAAATGATATTCAATTATCACCATTAACTGTAAACCAGAAATAAGTAATTATGTTGGAGACAGTAGAGGAAGCATAAACATAGAGACATAAAACTTTTAAATAAAAAAAAATTGACTGGAGAAAATGTTTATAAAAGATAACACAGTCCAGTTTGTGGGTTATAAACCGAACCATGTTTATGTATATTACAAAGAAAAATAAATATACGTACAGTGACCGAGTAAGATCTAGGGTCACTGCAAAACAGTAATATATGTCTTTGGCAATGCATGAAGATGACCAACATAGCAGAGGAACTCGAGTATGTCAATACCAACCTATGCAAAATTGAAATCAATCTCAAGAAAAGAGCCTACTTGAGATAGAAGATCTATATCCAAAACGAAATGAACCATAGTGGAGACGCTCTTGTATAACCCAATAAATGGAATCGGAAAGACAAAAAATCAAATAAACTTATAACAAATGATAACTGGGAAGAATCGAAATACAGAGGCGAAATGGTATACCTTTAAGAGGTTTTTCCTTCACGGCAACCCACACCTGCAACCAAAACAATCAAAGAAAGAGGTGAGATGGAGTATTACGGTTCGAAAAGGAACTAAAACGAAGGGACGAATGATATAAAGAAACCCTCGCAATGTAAAAATAAAACACCGCAATATACCTATGGAAACGTCAGAAGTGAAATGAAACTCTTGGATCAATACCGAGTAGTTGAAACATTATTTTGGAAACCTCGAATGGCAGAAAGAAATGTCCGAGGAAATTTCCAAATGAGCTAGTCCATTTGCGTTGGGTTATACCTCACCCAAGTAGAGTGTGGCAAAGTTAGGACATGGAGGCAAGTGTTGAGACAAAAGAAAATGGGTTATATAGTTACAAACTTGGGAAAATTCCTATGTGAATTAAAACAAGACAATCGAAAAAAAAATGCGTTCAATTCAACACTAATACCAACGATTAACTCCATATTTATGACTGTGAATTGAGAAATTCTAGTAGCAGAGACGGAGCATATTTAGTATTCGGGAAACATCATAAAGTCCTGTAAATATGCAAATAACGCAGAGATGTCACCCTTTTTACAAGGCAAGCGTTTAGTGAACAGAGCAAACGAAAAGAAAAATTACCATACAATTTCATAGCAACTCATCATAAGCATCTCTCTCAAGAATTAAAACAAGAATCACAAAAACCAAGCCATAGAAAATACAATGAATTACCTCTACCATCATTCACGTTTGAATTATAAATGGTAGAGGAATAACAATTATTAACCGAAAAGAATTAAGAGTTCAAGAATCGAAATCACTATAGAGGTGAGAAGAAACGAATTACCTGAGCAATGCAACATGACTGTCTTGAGAAGGTGCAGTGTTCTTCTCGTTTTCCTCTGAACAAGAGAGATGGGAGACGAAGTAAACCATGCTTATGAAAACTAAAATGAGAAGTTCAAATGAAGCATAAATACCTAAAAGAGCAACTGGTATACACCACAACTAAACCCTAAATGGCAAAACATCCACATCATCCACGCGACAAGATATGGGAGGGGAACGCTTGTTAGATGAGATGGGTCTCGAAAATCGAATCGAATTCACATCAACCACTGTATGAAATCCCGAGCAGTAAATTCCAAAAATCTACTTATTAAAGAATCGGTACAATGTCACATTGGATGCGGCGGAAAAATTAAAGATTCGTATGACATATGTATCGTAACATTTAGCTATACAATGTCACAAATCACCTTGAATGCTGGAGAGTACAAAAATATATACGTTGAAATTAATTTACCATTAAAGTTCCCAAGCTCAATGATATTTAATGGATGCCATTATGTTGGTAGGTCTAATGCAAATGCTAGCCGTAACGTTAATTTCTCATTGGGAATAACATTAACTTAACTTGCATATAGTAAGAAACTATTGTTAGGATGACTTCGATTAATATCTAAACTAATTAGATTCAAACTATGAGATCAAATTGATATGACATAAAAAGAGGTAGGAAAAGATTAAAGTAGGGCATAAGAGATATAATATAATTATATATTATATAAGTGTAGTGGTTAACATATTTAAGACTATATAGATCCCTTTATTAAATAAGTTCAAGGTGAATGACAAATAAATGAATAAGGGGGTAGAAATCAAGTAAGTATATGTAATGAGGGTGTATAGATATAATAATTGAGGAGCTGTTATATATCTATATATATATATATATATACACTCTAAAAGTAAAAATATTCTTGTAAGGAAGAATAAGGAGTTAGTTTTGTGAAATCATAATAGTTTTATCAAAATCCTTGGCAATCTGGAATCATCCAATTGCATCAGTCCTAAGTGGACTTAGGATCAAAGTTAAGTTAGATAAATTCAGAAACTATGTCTTTGGAAGATCAGTGCAAGTAGGAAACTATGATGAAAATCAATTATACAAGTATCCTCACTGTTGGTTAATAATGCAACATATCAATGACTTACCCAAGAATGTAAATCATATCTCGTCAACATGCGATGAAAGAAAAAAAAATTGTGAGGAAAGAGGTATTACAACCATAGGCCTACAGATTCCAGCTGTAAACTTCTCCGCCATTGATCTACTCGGACTTCAGATCTACAGTTGATTTCTTGTTTAGGGTTTTGGGTGGTTTTTTGGATAATGCCTACCCGTAAAACCTCACCGTTTTCTCTTTGCTCAGAATGTTGCTCGAGCTCTACTATATGCCTTGATGGCGGTGGTGCCATGTCTTTCTCCGCTTAGCTATCTCTTTCACAATCTCAGCTTCCGTTGAAATTGGTGCTATCTCTTGCACAGTCTTGGATTCCTTTGACATTAGTGCACTCTCCACCTTTCTCATGTATTTCGTTCCGTCAAGGCTGTTCTTCTCAACTCCTGTGATTTTCAGAGGTACATTTAGAAATTTCTTGTTTTACAGTTATACATATTTTCTCGTTTCATGAAACTTAAACCAGATTTAACGGCCTAGGTTTCCTCCAGCAGTTCTGGATCTACCTTCCATTTACAGAAGATACCAGACTTCCCCTTTCCTGTTGAGAATTTCGGAGGTAAAATTTGTTATGTTAATCGATTATTGGCGTTTTTAATTGTTATTCCTTCTCTATTCTCATATTACCTTCAAGTTTAACCATGAAAATTTTTCATTGGAGGTCCTTCTATACTGCCACTTCCACGTGGAGTTGAACGTTAAGTAATCTTCCTCTTGTGACTATTTTTTTGTTATTCATTTTCCCCTTGTAATTATTTTTCTTAGATTCATGTGTTTTATCTTACCAAATGTTCTCTTTCCTTCTAGGTAACTCCATTGCACTCACTTATGTTTAGGGTTCTGAAGCCAAGCTTACTTCAGAGTCCACTGACGCATATATGATATATGCTAGGTAGTCACTCCTAACGAAGTTTTGCTACCACCATCTGATCCCACAGTGACTATTGCGAGTTTAGGTTTTTCTTTATTCTTTAAAGAAAAAATGTATCTAGGCCTCTAAGTTTAATGCAAAGAATTTTTGTTCTTCACCCGGGCATTTTCCTAGACTCAATAATTCTTTGAAATTCCTTGTAATTGATACATTTACCCCAATGAAAGGTTTTTCCATCATTGAGATAATATTAATTTATGCTTACTTTTTTTAAATATTTTTGACCAGCAGAGTTTTTTACATTCAGTAATCGTCGCTTTACTCATTTTCTATAGAGTTATTTTTTCTTGCACTGGTGGTGTTTGTGTGCTATTTACTTCGACATAATCAAATAGTTATCTTTTCTGGTTTACATTTTTTCAAGGAAAAGAAAGTTTTTAATTACGTTTTATCCATTGTATTTTCCTTTCCCTTTAAATACTCAGTCCAAACTATTTTTCTTGGTGCGTGTTCAGTTTGATGGGTTACTTCTTGGCATTTAAAGTTTGGTACTACTTCTAGTTAGCCATCCACAGAAAATGGAATATTAATTATATATTCAAATATTCTGGTTGTATATATATAATGCTATCTCTATTTTTTCAAGATGTTTACAATATCATTTTTTTGATGTTTCGCTTAACATAGATGTATAGTTATATTTTCCTGTTTCCACTGCTTTCCTATAGTTCTTTTGCTTACTATACTTTTGTATATTTTCTGCATCCTACATATATAATTTTTTTTTCCTTTAATAAGGCGCTTGTCTGGACCATCTTGTCTGTGTCTATCACAGATGCAGGGAACCACCTACACTGAAATTTTTTCAAGATTGCACTGAGTTAACAGTTCCTTGTCGTTAACTATTAATCTAATTTCTTAACTAACTTTAAATTCAAGGAATCTACTGTTATCTTATCATCAATACTGTAAAAGTCTAACAGACCTTTCTAATTTTTTTTATAAAAACAAAAACAAATTCATTTATCTTATAATAACATTCTTGTACAATTTTCCTATTCTAAACAAAGAACTTGAATAATCAAATGCACAACAAATTTATTTACTTATCTGACTTTTAGCTTTTGCTTATGGTAACCTCCCTTCCTAGAGAGAGGCGATTACGTCCTCATCTCTTCCTCCGTGATCCAAGACTAAGCTATACGTGTTGACAAAATACTGGAAGAGTCCTCAGGACAATCTGGTCTAGTTTGTTATTCCAACAATTTCAAGAAGTCAAATTTTTCCACTGGTTACACCAGCTCTGGAATTATTCTTTGCAAATCCTCGTTATCTAGTTACCGAACATAACCCCTCTTCCTCATTAGGATAGCCCTTTATCCCTAGAGTTTATTATCTGTTTGGTGATTCTATTCAACTAGCTCTCAATTCTTGGATACTTTTTTACCATCAGTCTATTTCTCTTTTATGGAATTTACTTCCATAATTAATTTTATTAAATCCAAAAATTAATTTATGTTCATAATATACCATTTGTAATATAAATATTAATAATTGTATTAATGTCTTAACAATGCACTTAATCATATGTTAACATTAAACCAACTGTTACAACAAACTAAAAAAAACATAAATTAGAAAATAAATAAATAAGTTCCAAAATCATGGTTTGTGCTAAAGTACTGTTTGTGGTTAAGAATGATAGTTGAAGTATGATATCAAAAATTTACTCCATGGACCAAAATTTTAATAATAATAAGCTCCAAACTCATGTTTTATGTTTCTAGTACCATTTTTAGTTGAAGTGTGACACCAAACACTTACTTGATGAACCAAAATTTTAAGGTCACTCTTATCGCGGTGCTTAAAAATTTTAGATAGAAACTGCCTTTCCATCATCTTGAAGAACATATCGTATGGTGAAATAGTATAAATAAATAGGTAAAGATGGAATGGATAGAACACATTCTCCTAGAGAATTCCCTCAAGGAAGGTGGAAACATTGAAAAGTTTTTCAATATTGGATTGGAAATGAAAGTAAAAAATTCCAATCCAATTATTTTCTAAAAATGAAATCCTATCGAATTTTTCAATAATGGACTCAATATTTGCATCCTTATCAAAAAAATATCCGAGCTACAAATTTATTAAGGAGTACGCTTATTTGCATGGATCAAATTACTTTTCATTATAATGATTTGATTAAGGAGTAGGCTTATTTCCATGGATCAAATTAGTTTTCATTATAAATTTAAGGTAAGAAATATAGAATACGAACTCATTTAATAGTGATAATCATTAGATGTTCTTACTTTCAAGTAAATCTATTCTCTCGGCCGGATAATATTTTTCCTTGCTCACTATTAAATCGACTAATTAGGCTCATATTTTTAAAATTGACCCTGACTCCCGATCTAATTGGTGAAAAATGTTCTATGAATTGGTTTCAAATGTCTATGAAAATATCCCTTGGGTTTATCCATAGTTTGTTTGATGAACCTTTTGAATATTACGTAATCCAAATATTTTCAAAACATTGTTCCATTAAAGGGCTTTTTGAAATAACATTTGTTTCTATAGCTATCATCTATTCCTATCCCTAGGTAGGAGTAGTACATTTAAACTCTTTTTTATCTCTCCATCAATGGTATGCTTGTAGAAATATAGAGAAAATTTATTTGATTTCAATCAAATAGGTGTATTCCGCTAATTTTTCCAAGTTGTATATCTAGAAATCCTAGGAATATTTTATAAACACTATCTTGGGTACAACTAGTGCAGTCCCAAGTAATTTTCACTCTTAGCCATAAAATTACTCTGAAAATTGGGTCTACTTTTAGATTCAACATGAAAAAGAAAAAGGGAAGAAGGGATAGGAGTTGATAGTAAAAAATCCTACGATGAAACATTTGAAAGTAAAAAAATGATTGATTAGGAGTTTTCAATTCTACTTGCAAAATTTAAGGTGTAAAGAATATTTAGATCGATATTTTTACTTCAATTCTAGCCCCTTCCATCCCCAAATTTAGTTATATTTTTTGGGTTGAATGCACTAATTTATCCAATAGGGAGGATAAGTCAATCTAGCACAATTTTTTCCCCTTAGATCTAATGGGAAGGAAAAAATTAAAAAGAGGGAAAAGTCATAGCATCTAGAAAAAAACGATTGATTTCTATCAATAGGTCGCCTAAAAAACTGCACCATAAAATAGCAAAGACATACGATGTGGAAAGACAAGTCTTTAGATATTTCATTTTGAATTCTTATTATTGGTCATAATGTGTAAGTGATTCAACCATATCGATCGTTATGAATCCTAGGGAAAAATTAGAACTGATGAATATATGTATAATGTGATTCGAGTTATTGTCCTATTTATAGAACATGAAAAAGAGGTTTCATCACCATAATGAATAGTGATATTCTAAATAATAGACTGTACATGCATTTATAATGTATTTTCACTCACGAGACTGAAGATAAATGAGGGTGGAAAAATGTTGGAAACAAATTTTGAATAATATAAACTAAAGTTATCTATTGATTAGATGGGATCTAGCGTAGCTTGGTAGCATGTTTTTTTTTGGGTACAAAGTTTCACAGGTTCAAATCCTATCATCCCTACATTTTCCTTCATTTATATCGAAATAAAGGAGAAAATATCATTTGATATCGATTCAATGGGAAATCAAATAATTGAATCATATCAGATATGAAACTGTTCATTTCTAAGAGTATTAACAAAATGTATTTTTCCTTTATCTCTGAATATTCAAGAAAGCGCTCTTATTTTAGTTCAGTAGAATGTATTTCTCCAAAAAATTATGTCCTGGGTTCAAATAATAAAAACCATGATTCTGTTCCTGTCAAATCCAACCCTCTAAATTATCCAAAATTCATTCCAACTGGAACGAGAAATGGAATATGACCTCCCAAGAAATTTAGGAGGCCAATGAAATTGGAGGAGATTCTAGGATAAAATATCCAATTGATAACCACATAGATATTGTGAATATGCAGTTACAAATAATCTGGCCAAATTTATTGGAATTAGACCTAACACAATTTCGGATGGAAAAGGCTCATTCATTTTGATTCAATAGAATAAGTAAGGTTAAAATTTTCCCTCGCTAGCACCCTAAATTTTCTATGGATATCAATGATTAGAAATTCATATAAATAGAATAAACAAAATTATTTAAATTGAATTAGTGAACTGAGAGGGTTTCCCCTTCTTCATTCTAAATAAGTTGTATCTTTCTTGAGCTAATGAATAGGACTAGGGTGAAAATTATAGAAGCCAGTGAGAAACCAAAATAACTAATTATAGTTATAGTAGGCATGGAAGGACTAAATGAAAATGGTTTATATATATCTCCTTGGTGGACGTATAATTTTTATTGTATCATTGCTAGTCCTTGCTCACTGAGGCCTAGATGGATTTTTGATTGGTGAAGGAAATGAAATGCTACACGCGATGAGTATAAGACATAAAGAGACAACCATCGAGAGAAATTTCATGGGAAATGGAGTAACCCTTTCCTCGGTGAATAGTGAAGAAAACATACTCAGCGCCCATCGAGCAAAGGATGCCCAGAACCATGAAGCATATAGTTGTTTGATCGGCGAAAAAGGGAAATAGAATGCCGATAAAATTATTAACAGTGAATTCTTGGAGTTTTCTAAGACTGCAATGGAGGCCATCGATTATGTAGGAGAGAAAAATTTGAAGGCTAAAAGTTGTGGAATGAAGACAACACAACGTTAATATATGATACCATTTATAACTAGATTCGTTCCAGGAAAAAGAAATGTGAAAGGAAATGGTCATATTCTTCTCACCCATGTTCTCCAAGATTGAGAAAAACAATCCAACGTTGATGATCAAGCATAATGAAGGATATATCATCTATGAATTTGTCGGATGATCAAATTGAGGTAGGTAATTTACAAGGTCTCCTCTAGAAGCCACAAACACATCTTCCAACAACAACAACCCACAAAAAGAGGAACATTTTCTCCAATTTGGCATTCTGTTCAAAGCTAATTCTCATTTCCGACAAATTGTTAATCTTCTATATTCTAATTAGTTGTTGTTATCTTCCCAGTTTGGTAATTAACAATGTATATATAAGTTGCTGGAATCAATGGATGGGGATATAGAGATATGTAGTATCTGTAGAGAAAAAAGTCAATATAGGTAGTAGTTGTGTGTAGATAGGAGACCGATGCATCAAGAATGAAGCAGTTGAACCTTTGGAAGGGTAGCTGCGTAGATGAAGGAGACGATGGATTATGCCATTAGAATGAAGGATTAGCTGCCCAATTAGATAGAGTGCAAATGAAATGTAGAGAGTGAAGAGTGTGAGTCCATCATTTTAGAAGCATAATTTCTCCTTTGTCAAATCGAATTTCCCAAATGTAGAGAGCGCAAAATTTCCATCAATTTTCTCAGATGCAAAAATCGATTTCTGAAAATGTAGATCCGACACCAAATTTCCCACCAGCTGATGTATTTGTTGATTAATGTTTGAAGCAATGGTCTTGATTTAATTTAATAAATTTTGCCTCTGCATTTTTTTTTTAATGTAACCATTGTATTTTTTTGTTTTTAACATTAGGTTAGTTTCGGACTTGCTCCAGGGAGTGGCAAGGATCCACCACAACCTGGACTCATGTCCTCATTCTTCATCAATATAGGAATTGTTTAATTTATAGAGTTAT
This sequence comes from Pinus albicaulis, assembly GCA_034641835.2. Lineage (NCBI taxonomy): Eukaryota > Viridiplantae > Streptophyta > Pinopsida > Pinales > Pinaceae > Pinus > Pinus albicaulis. The sequence continues at coordinate 909,084,985 of CM076576.1, read as the reverse complement.
ATTTTGTTTTAAATTATTTTTCAATAGTATCTAATATTTCTTAATCTAAATTGTTTAATTTATATTTTGTTTTAAATTGCTTTTCAATAGCATTTCATATTTATTAATTCTACTTAGATCATTGTTTTGTTTGCCAGGTCTTGAGTTTGATTTAGGAATTTGAACAGATTGGAGATGCTTTGAATTTGAATAAGGTTAAAATTGCTTATTTAAAATATTAAATCATTGTTTGCATTGTATGATTTCTTTGACTGTTTGTAGATTTACTGTTCATTTAATTTGTTTATTCATTTGATTTAATGTTATTAATTAGATTTATTTTCTTGTGTTCGTAGTATAATGCTTTATTTGTGGGAACAAGTGTGATTGTTGATTTCATTTTGTAGGTAGCAGTGATTTAGTCTTAATTAATGATTTACATAAGTTTGATTTAGTTTTATTATGAGTTACATGATTTGATTTTTAAATAGGTTAATGTGATTTTTAATAAGATTTTTAAGTTTTATTTTATAGAGTGAAATGGTTCCTTTTAGCAATAGATAGAATTGTAATTTGTTAATTTAAATCTTGAATTTGTTATCAAGAATCACTTTAGTTAGTTTAATATTTGAAGATATTATTAGGGTAATGTGTGTGTTCTTTTAGTTATCTCAAGTCTTAGTTTCAAGTATTAATGTCAAGTTAGTGAGAGGAGTTAATAGATTAAGGTTTTTAAGTTATCATAGGAGATTTTAAAAGTAGAATGCAAGTGCGAGAATGTTACATGATTGAAGATTTTCTTGAATTTCATTATAGTTTAATTTTAGTTTGGAGTTTGCTGTGAATGAAATTGGTTAAGTAGGTTGCATTTCCAGGATTTCTTGTTTGCCAGCAAATGTGTGTTTCATTTCAGCACCTAGTTTATCATTAAAAAAGAATATATTTATACTCTGATCAGTAATATGGGCCAATATGCATTACAACTCACGTTTATGACTCCCAGATTGATAATTAATATTGAGAGGTTTAATCCGACAATTAAGCCGCACAACAGGGACAAACTTACCCAAAGGGGACAAATTTTCTTGTAAAGAAGAACAAAATCAAATAAACGGACTGAGGGTTGGGTATTAACCCTCTTGAGGTGGTCCAACCACCTATTTATTTCCTCCTACTATGAAAAATTATTACTGTAGCAAAAACCAGGAAAAGAAGCTAAATAGGAATAGAAAAATGTAGAAATATTTGCCACAAATAATTAATTGCAAATATAGCAAACATCTATTCATTAAATAAGAGAACAAAGAAAACCTAGTATTGAAATCAAGAGTTGGATAAATAATTACAGTTGCAACAGTAACCCTCGTGGCGGGAGCAAATGATTGTTATAAATATACACATAAAACAATGTGTAATAACTTCAAAACAGAGGAAAGCTCATCGAGAAATGCTCGAACAATGAATAGTAATGAATTTTAAATAAAAATACTTAATAAATTAAGAGTCTTTCATGGAAAATATTGGCGTTGTGAATTAAGTGTCGGCAAAGCCGAACCAACATGACGAATTACAACTTCTATACCAAAGAAAATTACTTGAATAATAATAGCATAGATTTCATAACCAAATCTGCCTAAAATGTTTGTATTTAACAGAGATTTGAAATTTAACAGTGAATTTGTATTTTTGTGGAAAACCAGAAAAATAGAAGGAAGAGAGGGGTTGACCCAAAACCTCTCATAAACGAAATACCATTACTGGAAAAAGTGTTAACAGAGTTATTTATAAGTGACCAGCGTGTGGCTCAAAAAAAACAAAGAAGAATAATCATAAATTGTTAAATGTATACATTAAACCCTCGAAGGGTTGTGCTATAAAACTAGACCAAAAGCTAGATATTCAAACTCATGTCAATAAACTTAAAAAAAATTTGGTCAAAAACCCTTAAGAGCAGTCATGTAAGGAAATAAGAAAACTAGCTACCCAGAATGGCTCCAGAGTACATGTAGCGAGAACGAAGGGCCTTAGACTAGGGGAGCAATCACAAGGACATAATTCTGAGAGTATAGTGGGTTTCATAGTTACCTGCCAGACGAGAACAATACAATGATATCTCTCGAAAATATAATGATTGAAACCGAAAACTCAGAACGAAAAACCCAAAACTGGGAAATGATAAAGTGCTTACCTTCTCTAGTTTAAGAAGGTGAGCTTTGCATACATGTTAATGAAAATTTAATTAAAAAGAGGAAAAATGGTGAAATATACTCATTTAATGGGAGAAAATATTAGTTAAAGACACCTGAACCAAGCAAATTTTTCTCACCTACTTCAGTTGATTAGGCTCTATTTCCATTGACGAAGTCCAATCCCTGTGGTAAGCTCCTCTTCGGAATAATTGCAGTTTGGTGAACACATAGAGCTATAGTAAAGAACAATCATTATAGATAATCCGAATGCGGAGAGGGGAAAAAAACACACCCTTAAACCCAAAAAAAACCATTACAATCAGACGTGTAAGTGAAAGATAACTTAGGGAGAAAACCATGATGAGAATTAAGTCGTCGTCGTCTTCTGGGGGTAGGCAGAACACCAAGAAGAAAACCACCCCTTGTAGGAGTTGTAGGGAGGGGGTTGCCAACAACGGTCTGAAATGAAATATCAGTTAGGGTTCGATGGGTAGGGAAATACCCTAAAAGACCCATAACTCATTAGAACCATTGATCTAAATGTAGACATCGACAATGGAAAGGATTAAAAATTTCCCTCAAATGAAATATGCAACCTGAGCCTATGAAATATACATAAATATAATATAACAATTTGTAGATAATAATGTTGCCAGGGTACAACTTTAGTATAATGGTTTGTAAATTGGAAAATCATTTCTACAAGTCCCTGACATAATTCTTAATATGTTATGTAATATATCAATTATGAACCTAAGGCTAAGAGCATGCCTTAAATAACATTGCCTTACACCTAGGTGTGAATATACATTAGTCCAACCCTCATTGTGATTGTGAATAAAGCACAATGTTAGAAAATTTATTTGATAAGTTATATGGTAATGTTATAATTAGAAATAATTATTAAGATGTTATTATCTTAATAGTTGCTACAACATATAGTTATAACCTGATGAATATGTATAAGCACATATGATTGTGTTAATATTTATTATATGTTTGTGTTTAATTTAGAGTATTAACTAGGAATTAATGCTAGACGTAAAAATTTTTATGAAGGGTAAATATTTATGATAAGATGTTACGGGTGGTATTAGAGCAGCGTTACAATGTGAGGACCTAGAAGGGTCACCTAAATAACATTTGATATGTGTAAAAATGTGCATAGAATTCGGAATAAGGGGCTGACAGAGTGCAATGAGGAGGGGTTATGTACATCAAGCTCCCAGGACTACATGGGAGAATCCCCTGCAGCCTAATTGAGAAATGAATCTAGAAATGTGGGTGCTGCTAAGTGTAGACCAGCATCAACAAACTAGTAGATTTATCGAAGAACAACAATTGAAAACTATCATACTTTTGGATACTGTGGAACAACTACAAGAATAAATGGTTCGAGTAAGAAGTGATAATGAGAGTTTGATGCGGGGAGAGGAGTTGGTCCTCAAAACCTTCTATGATAAACATAATCGAGGGACAGCTCAAACGAGCCCAGAAAGAGACACCTGAGAAGAAGGCGAGTAGTGGGAGGAAGAAAATGATAAGCTAGAAGGAAGCCAAACCCAGAGAAGTAATAAAAACAGGTCTTATAATGAAGCAAAGTCATGAAATTTTTTAGACCAGCAAGAGACAAAAAAGCAGAAAGTGGAGCTATAAGGTGAATTCTAAAAAATAAAACCTCCCACATTCGATGAAGAAGCCAAGGAAGTAGCAGAATCATGGATATTTAACATGAATAAATATTTTCAAGTATACGAAAATGGCAACAAACTGAAGGCTTGCCTATCCATTTACCAACAACTGGAAAAAGCCACATTATGGTGGGAAGAAGTTTAAAATGTGTGTGGAATTGAGGACTAGAATGTGACTTGGGACAAATTGTAGCATGAATTTAAAGAAAAATATCTAAAAAAGTGCTTTTACAATGAAAAATCTCTAGAATCTCACGACTTGACCCTTGGAAAACTATCTATGGTTGAGTTCGTAACTAATTTTACTTCCTTATTACGATATGTTCCATATACGATGGAGGAAAATGAGAAAGTAGAATGATTCCTGAGTAGCCTACCTGCTCATATGAAGGAGAGAATCAAATTTGTGAATCCAAAGACCATGGACGAAGTGATTCAAAAATCATGTATGTACTATCAACAATCCAAGGTGAAAGGAGAAGCTGGAAGGATTTGGCCACCCAAGAAAGGGCAGCCAAGTAACTCAAACTTTAAAGGTAGAAGATCTAAAAATTTTAAGAATGTTGCGAGAATATAGGAAATACAAAGCAGGGAAGAAACCAATAGAGAACCAAGTGGCCAACAGAGGAATGACTCACTGAAGCATCTAGTAGACAAGATCATGGGCACATATAGAAACCACCATTACATTATTGGGGATGTGGTGAGACACATTATTATAAGAACTATCTTCACCATGGAGAAAATGAAGCTACATCCAATGTGCAATAGGCATCCACAGTGAGGGACATCATGCGAAACATACCCAAATCAACGCTGCACTTGAGGATTGGCAAGAAGATTACCAGCCAACCATGATAGAACTGGAAGGTAAGATGTATTACGACCATGTTTCTATTTTCATGGATCCTAGTGCCAGTTTAAGCTATGTAAATCCCAGGATAGTGGAAAAATGTGACTTGCAGAGACAAAAGTTTGAAATCCTTTATTGGTGCAGTTAGCCACTAGCGCAAAGAGAAGAGTTAATGCTAAATTTTACAACTGTCCCCTAGAAGTTGGAAACCAACATATAATAGTTGAATTTAATATTCTACCTTTAGGCTCCAATGATATATTTCTGGGAATGGATTGGGTGGAAGTGCATTGTTCACTAGTAGACTACAAGGAGAAAATCATGTATTATAAGGTTGGAGAAAAAACTCGCCAAAAATTGCAAGGGATTAAAAATATAGTTTAGTTGCATCCTATTATTGCATCTCAGTTGGGAAAATGCGTTAGAAAAGGGTGTCAAATTTATGAAATTCAGGTAGGATTCGCTAATTATAAAGATAAGACCACCATGGTGAAAACATACCTATGGTGCAAGAATTTATGGATGTATGTTTGGAAATCATACCGATACTACCACCAAAGTGGGACATCAATTTTATCATCGAATTAATGGCAGGGGAAATACCGGTATCACAAGAACCATCCCAAATAAGTGTGTTTGAACTGAATGCGTTCAAAATGCAATTCCAGGAATGGCTAGACAAAGGATATATTCGTCCTAGTGTGTCACCCTGGGGGGCTCCAGTGTTTTTTGTAAAAAGGAAGTATGTTACAATGAAAATGTGAATGGATTACACATAGTTTAATAAATTAATTGTTAAGAACAAATACCCACTGCCACGGATAGATGATCTTTTCAATCAAGTAAATTGAGCAACTGCCTTTTGAAAAATAGATATAAGGTCTAGGTATTTTAAAATATGGATAAAAGATGAAGACATCTATAAAACAAATATCCGTACCTGATATGGACATTATGAATTCATGGGTTTACCATTTGGATTAACCAACACACCAACAACATTCATGAGTTTGATGCATGGCATATTTCATCCATTTTTGGATAAATTTGTTCTGATTTTTATACATGATATACTAATATACTCAATGAATATAGAGGAACATAATTAACATTTGTGTATAGTGCTAAAAATATTGAGAGGCCATGAAATTTATGCCAAATTCAGTAAGTTTGATTTATACAAAGAGAAAATCCAATATTTAGGCCATGTTATTTCTGTTCAAGGTATACCAGTAGACTGTGAAAAGTTAAATACTATTATGGAGTGGAGTGTATCCCAAAAAATAACAAACATAAGATATTTTATGGGACTAGCTGGCGATTATAAACATTATATATATCTTTCTTATATGTATCTCTTATTTTATCATATGATATTAATACTTCTTTAAAGAGGTAATAATTTTATATATGAATCTAAAACATATAAGTGATCCAAAATTGTGTTGTCTAATTATTATGAGTTTTGGAGCTTTTGGATAGAACCTAGTAAAAACATTTTTGTTGTTTAAAATGCATATTTTACTATATGGATTTGACATCCAGAAGATCCCTACGGGTCTTTCGATTGTGCAAAGTTAAAAACTAAAAGTGGCCATTCCAACTAATCATCGAGTAAAATGTTACCAGAAAATGTGCCAAGAAAATATTCAAAACAAGTAGAATACAACATCCAAAAAGGGATTTTCTAATTATTATAGGTTTTAAGTTATTGACTAGAATCCAATGAAGACATTTTTGGTTAAATTATTATATTTTTTATTTAAATTTTTTTTTTGATTGCATATATGGATTCTTCACCCTAAAAGACTAAGGCTCTTTCCAAAAAATCAATGACATATTTTTTGCAAATTTTAAGAGGAAATATGCTGAGAAAAGCTTCAAATCACATATAACATGTAGAGTACCACTTCCAAAAAGGAATTATCTAATTATCATATGTTTTGGTAATTTTTTGCTCCAATCTAATGAAAATATTTTTGGTTAAATTGTATATATATATATATATATATATATATATATATATATATATAACACATATACTAAAATTTTAAGGATGAAAATTTATCTAAAATTTTAAAAACTTTGGAGAATATTTGTTATCTCTAATATTCAAACTATAAAGGGTTTGAAGTTATTTTAGTAAAAATACTCAAATTTGTAATGGTTTTCTATAGTATCTATAAAATGTTAGCGATTTTTAAGGTAAAATAATTTTATGCTATAAAAATTGAACTAAACGTTTTTACAAAAAAGAGAAATTAAAATAGCCCACCTATAAATATTAAATATTAGCCCCTAAATTTTACCAGAAACAAGTGTAGAGGCCCTTATATTATGGAAAGGTTACAACTAAAACTTTTGATTCCAATAGGTGTATTTTTTCTATATGATCATGTGATTAGTACTAGTAACTACGTCCATAGAATATTTCTATTTTTGCTAAGTAAAGAGCCTTACCCAGAAAGCTTGATAGAATGGAATCCATGTCCTCTAAATAAAAAATGTACTTTAACCATTTGAACTAGAATAATTAAACTAACCCTCAAAATTAACAATATATTTTATATAATTTATATTTATCAGATATATAATTAATAAATGTAAATTATTAATTCACATAAAATATATTTATTATAAATATGTTAACATATATAAAATTCAAATAATAAATATTAACAATTTTTATTTTAGTGTGGTTTAAAATGCAGTTTTTTTTAAATTTAGTTTTTAAAAATTATATATATATATATATATATATATATATATATATATATATATTTTTTTTTTTTTCTTTATAATTTTTTATTTTGTTTTAATTTATTTTAAAATTATTTAAAAAAAATAATAATTTATGTTTTTATTTTATTTTATTTTATTTTATTTAATATATATATCTATATATATATATATATATATAAAAGTTGAAGTGAGATGTCCAGTATAATGGACTAGTGTAATTTTTAATATTTAAAAAAATAGGTTTGGAATTTGATGGCCTCTCTGTGTGATTTTTTATTTTTTAATATTTCTTTTATTTAATTTAATTAACCAACTAATGTATAAGTATTATTTTTTATATTTAAAAGAAATATATATTAATAAATTTGATTGTTTGTGTTCGTTATATTTTAGTTTAAAATGAATTTAACTTTATTTTTATTTTTATTTTTTAAAATGTATATGTATAGTTGAATTTATTTTTATGTTATTTAAAATGGAGTTCATTTATTTTTTATTTAATTAAATTTTGTATCTTTAAAAAAAAATCACATATTATGAATATTTTGTGAATTAAAATTGAAAATGCGTCTAAAAAATAACTTAAAACCATATTATCATTTAAATCACAATAACTTAAATAATTAAAATTTAATAAAATTAAAGTTTGTTTTATATATATAAAATAAATTTTATAAAAATGAAAAATATTATTATATTTATATGTAATATTTTTTATTAAAATAAAATAAAAACATAATTTAATATTTAAATATTAATATAAAATTATGTAATTATGAAAGCTTTATCTTTCAAATATATATATGTAATGATATAATATATTATAAATGTAACATTCAACCAATTAAAACAAAAAATTAAAACTTACCATAACCCTTAATTATTTACTATGCTTAACTTAACCACCACATTTCCATATTATTTTCTTATTATCTGATAGTAATTATGGGATATACAATATAAAATATTGTTATTCCATTAGCCTATTCTAATTACATGCCGTAAACCTATACAAATATTTTCTAAACACCGTTCACACTATTTGGCAAATATTATAATAAAAACATTGCATATGGTTATGAGCTGTACACCCGCTACATTAGTGACAACGTACCACATTTTGGAGTTAACGCTTGTACAACACTATAATTACATATTTATATTATTAATTCGGGTACTGTAATCAAGATTTTTTGATATACAATGCATTCCCCCGGTCATGGTTGATTAATATGGTAGTTCACAGTCGGCATATAATTTAATTCACTCCATCATCGTTGTAATATCCAAGTTTCTATGCTTTTAATTTGATAATTGAACAATTTCAAAGGGGAGAGTGGACTCCAATAGAGAAATAGTATGTCGATTTATTTTATTTTCTATTTAATAAAAATATGATGGAAAATTATGTGTATTATGACTATATTGAGAATTAAGATATGAAAAAACCTAATCCATGAAGATGGATAAGGTGATAATACTTTCCCACACCTTCCAGAAAATCCTTGGAAAAAATAAAACAATTTATTAAAAATTATATTTGGAGATAAACATCTAATTTCCCCAATAAACAGGAAAGTATTGGGAAGAGGTGGAAAAATATGGAAAAGCAAAAAAGACAACTTTTAAAGTACTTCTATGGAAGAAATAGAGGAAAATCTTAGGGAAAATAGGAAGAAAGCATCCTAAATTTACTGGACACAGTAAATGGAAACAAGCTAGGGAAAGAAAAGCTTAAATAAGTTGCTCTAGGATAGACAAAGGGTTGACTATCACTGGAACTGACGTCTCGGCTCGAGGGTGAGTTATGGGGAGAGAAATCTACGGTTGGGTGGAAACTAGTTAGAGCTAATTGGTATGCACACTAACCTAGAATTGAACTGTTTGATGTTAAATTTTCATGTGTGATGCTTAGCACCTGATTAGAGAATTGTTAATGTTACTGTGAAAATAGCTTAAGTTAAGGTTGTAGAATTTACGTAGGTTGAATTAGCATTGGGTAAAATGATTTAAATAAGCCCATACACTTGACATATTTTGTTACAGTATTAATATTGAAATCTGTATGGTTGTATGGACAAATTCTATTTAGATCCAACTCCCACAATGTCTAAACCCAGTAACATGTTTAAATCCGGGGTTAGGAATCTAACAGAGAATTTCTCTGCAATAGTTAAACAAATAAATTATTGTTGTCACTGTGACTAGGATCACAAGGAAAAATATTACTAATTGTAAATTTATTTAAAATTCAGATCTAGAATAGATAAATTTATATAGCTAGAAATAGAGACTCTTGTATAAATCCATACTACTGTATTAAATACAGAACATTATTTCATACATGAATGATAGAGGAACATTAAGAGCAGAAGATTATTCTATCATTATCAGCACAAAACTAGAAATAAAAACAGTAAATATCAAAGTTTCCGGTTCTAGAACATATAGAAAGAGCTATACATGAAATATAGAAATGAAGGTATCTGTATAAAAGTACTGAAATTAACTTTAAGTACAGTTAAGAAGTGAATATGTGGTACAATAATATGATGATCTACTTGATTTCTATACAATTCTGTCCTAAGAAATTTAAATATTTTCATAATGGAATATAAGATAAGTGGAATTATATTAAAAAACGAGGTAAGATAGTACCTCAGAACTATGTAGCTAGGTGTATAAAAACATAATACTTATTGAGACAGTATATTTAAACTACTCTATGTAAATAGGAAAATAGAATACTTGGTTGTGAAATGGAAAAGTATTATTAAGTTCTGTTCTTTAGTACTAAAAGACAACAGATATACATCAATCTCAAGTACGAGTATGTCGATACCAACCTATGAAAAACTGAAATCAATCTCAAGAAAAGAGGCCTCTTGAGATACAAGATCTATATCCAAAATGAAATGGGCCATAGTGGGGATGTTCCTGTATAACCCAATAAATGGAATCAGAAACATCGAAAATCAAATAAACTTATAACAAATGATAATCGGGAAGAATTGAAATACAGAGGCGAAATGGTATACCTTCAAGAGGTTTTTCCTTCACGGCAACCCACACCTGCAACCACAACAATAAAAGCAAGAGGTGAGATGGATTATTACGGTTCGAAAAGGAACTAAAACGAAGGGATGAATGATATAAAGAAACCCTCGCAATGTAAAAATAAAACACCACAATATACCTATGGAAACGCCACGAGTGAAACGAAACTCTTGGATCAATACCGAGTAGTTGAAACATTATTTTGGAAACCTCGAATGGCTGAAATAAATGTCCGAGGCAATTTCCAAATGAGCTGGTCCATTTGCATTGGGTTATACCTCACCCAAGTAGAGAGTGGAAAAGTTAGGACGTGGAGGAAAGCATTGAGACAAAATAAAATGGGTTATATAGTTACAAACTTGGGAAAATTCCTGTGTGAATTAAAACAATACAACCGAAAAATAAATGCGTTCAATTCAACACTAATACCAAAAATTAACTCCATATTTATGACTATGAATTGAGAAATTATAGTAGCAGAGACAAAGTGTATTTAGTAATGGGGAAACATCACAAAGTCCCGTAAATATGAAAATAATGCAGAGATGGAACCCTTTTTACAAGGCAAGTGTTTAGTGAACAAAGCAAATGAAAAAAAAATTACCATACGATTTCATAGAAAATCATCATAAGCAGCTGTCTCAAGAATTAAAACAAGAATTAGAGAAACCAAGTAAGCCATAGAAAAGATAATGAATTACCTCTACCATCATTCACGTTTGAATTATAAATGGTAGAGGAATAACAATTATTAACCTAAGATAATTAATTAAGAGTTACAGAACTGAAATCACTATAGAGGTGAGAAGAAACGAATTACCTAACCAATGAAACATCACTGTGTTGAAATGGTGCGGTGTTCTTCTCGTTTTCCTCCGAATGAGCGAGATGGGAGATGCAGTAAAGCATGCTTACGAAAAACTAAAACAAGAAGTTCAAATGAAGCATAAAAACCTGAAAGAGTAACTGATATACACCACAACTAAACCCTAAATGGCATAATATCCACTACATCCACGCGACAAGAGATGGGAGAGGAATGTTGGTTCGATGAGATGGGTCTCGAAAATTGAATCGAATTCACATCAACCACTATATGAAATCCCAAGCAGTAAGTTCCAAAAATCTACGCATTAAAGAATCAGTACAATTTCACATTAGATGCGATGGAAAAATTAAAGAGTCGTATGACATCTGTATCGTAACATTTACCTATAAAATGTCACAAATCACCTTTAATGCTGGAGAGTACAAAAATATATACGTTGAAGTTAATTTACCATTAAAGTTCCCAAGCTTAATGATAGTTAATGGATTCCATTATGTTGGTAGGTCTAATGATGACGCTAGCCGTAAGGTTCATTTCTCATTGGGAATAACATTAACCTAACTTGCATATAGTAAGAAGCTATTGTTAGGATGACTTCGATTAATATCTAAACTGATTAGATTCGAACTATGAGATCAAATTGATATGACATAAAAAGAGGTAGAAAAAGATTAAAGTAGCGCATAAGAGATATAATATAATTATATAGTATATAGATGTAGTGGTCAACATATTTAAGACTATATAGATCCCTTTATTAAATAAGTTCAAGGTGAATGGCAAATAAATGAATAAGGGGGTAGAAATCAAGTAAGTATATGTAATGAGGGTGTATAGATACAATAAGTGAGGAGCTCTTATATATATATACACTCTAAAAATAAAAATATTCTTGTAAGGAAGAATGAGGAGTTAGTTCTGTGAAATCATAATAGTTGTATCAAAATCCTTGGCAATCTGGAATCATCCAATTGCATCAGTCCTAAGTGGACTTAGGATCAAATTTAAGTTAGATAAATTTAGAAACTATGTCTTTGGAAGATCAGTGCAAGTAGGAAACTATGATGAAAATCAATTATACAAGTATCCTCACTGTTGGTTAATAATTCAACATATCAATGACTTAGCCAAGAATGTAAATCATATCTCATCAACATGTGACGAAAGAAAAAAAAATTGTGAGGAAAGAGGTATTACAACCATAGCCCTATGGATTCCAGCTGTAAAATTCTCCACCATTGATCTACTCAAACTTCAGATCTACGGTTGATTTCTTGTCTAAGGTTCTAGGTGGGTTTTTGGGTAATGCCTACCCCAAAAACCTAACCATTTTCTCTTTGTTCGGAATGTCTCTTGAGCTCTACTAGATGCCTTGACGGTGGTGGTGCCATGTCTTTTTCCGCTTATCTATCTCTTTCACAATCTTAGCTTCCGTTGACATTGGTGCTATCCCTTGCACAATCTTGGATTCCGTTGACATTGGTGCACTCTCCACCTTGCTCATGTGTTTCGTTCCGTTAAGGCTGTTCTTCCCAACTCTTGCGATTTTCAAAGGTACATTTAGACATTTCTTGTTTTACAATTATACATATTTTCTTGTTTGATTAAACTTAAATCAGATTTAATGGCCTAGGTTTCCTTCAGCAGTTCTGGATCTACCTTCCATGTACAGAAGATACTAGACTTCCCCTTTCTTGTTGAGAAATTTGGAGGTACAATTTGTTATGTTAATTTATTCTCGGTGTTTTTAATTGCTATTCCTTCTATATTCTCATATTACCTTCAAGTTTAACGAGGGAAATTTTTAATTGGAGGTCCTTCTATACAGCCACTTCCACGTGAAGTTGAATGTTAAGTAATCTTCCTCTTGTGACTATTTTTTTGTTATTCGTTTTTCCCTTGTAATTATTTTTCTCAGATTCATGTGTTTTCTCTTACCAAATGTTCTCTTTCCTTCTAGGTAACTCTGTTGCAGTCACTTCTATTTAGGGTTCTAAAGCCAAGCTTACTTTAGATTCCACTGACATATATATGATATATGCTAGGTAGTCACTCCTAACGGAGTTTTACTACCACCATATGATCCCACAATGAATATTGCGAGTTTATTTTTTCCTTTATTCTTTAAAGAAAAAATGTATCTAGGCCTCTATGTTTAATGCAAAGGATTTTTGTTTTTCACCTGGGCGTTTTCCTAGACTCAATAATGCTTTGAAATTCCTTGTAATTGATACATTTACCCCAATGAAAGGTTTTTCCGTCATTGTGATAATATTAAGTTATGCTTACTTTTTTTAAATATTTTTGACCAACAGAGTTTTTTGCATTCAGTAATCGTTGCTTTACTTATTTTTTGTAGAGTTCTTTATTCTTGCACTGGTGGTGTTTGTGTGCTATTTATTTGGGAAGAATCAAATAGTTATCTTTTCTGGTTTACATTTTTTCAAGGAAAAGAAAGCTTTTAATTACGTTTTATCCATTGTATTGTTCTTTCCCTTCAAATACTCAGTCCAAACTATTTTTCTTGGTGTGTGTTTAGTTTGATGGGTTACTTCTTGGCATGTAAAGTTTGGTACTACTTCTAGTTAGCCATCCAGAGAAAATGAAATATTAATTTTATATTCAAATATTTAGGTTTTATATATATACTGCTATCTCTAGTTTTTCAAGATGTTTACAGTATCATTTTTTTGATTTTTCGCTTAACACAGATTTATAGTTATATTTTCCCGTTTCCACTTCTTTCCTATAGTTCTTTTCCTTACTATACTTTTGTATATTTTTTGCATCCTACATATATAAAATTGTTTTTCTTTTAATTGGGCATATGTCTGGACCATCCTGTCTGTGTCTATCATAGATGCAGGGAACCACCTACACAGAGATTTCTTCAAGATTGCATTGAGTTAACAGTTCCCTATCATTTACTATTAATCTAATTTCTTAACTGACTTCAAATTCAAGGAATCTACTGTTATCTTATTATTAGTACTGTAACAGTCTAATAGAACTTTATGATTTCTTTTATAACAAAAAACACAGATTCATTTATCTTATAACACCATTCCTGTACAATTTTCCTATTCTAAACAGAGAACTTGAATAATCAAATGCACAACAAATTTATTTATTTATCTGACTTTTAGCTTTTGCTAATGGTAACCTCCCTTCCTAGAGAGAGGCGATTACATTCTCGTCTCTTCCCTCATGCTCCAAGACTGAGCTATACGTGTTGACAGAATACTGGAAGAGTCCTTAGGAAAATCTGGTCTAGTCTGCTATTCCAAAAATTTCAAGAAGTCAAAGTATTCCACTGGTTACACCAGCTCTAGAATTATTCTTTGCAAATCTTCCTTATCTAGTTACCGAAAAAAACCCCTCTTCCTCATTAGGATAGCCCTTTATCCCTAGAGTTTGGGTAACTGTTTGAACTGATTCTGTTCAACTAACTCTCAATTCTTGAATCACTTTTTTTACCATCAGTCTATTTCTCTTTTATGGAATTTACTTCCATAATTAATTTTATTAAATCCAAAAATTAATTTATGTTCATAATATACCATTTGTGATATAAATATTAATAATTTTCTTAATGTCTTAACAATACACTTAATCATTTGTTAACTTTAAACTACCTATTACAACAAACTAAAAAACACATAAATTAGAAAACAAATAAATAAGTTCCAAAATCATGGTTTGTGTTGAAGTACTGTTTGTGGTTAAGAATGATAGTTGAAGTATGATATCAAAAATTTACTCCATGGACCAAAATTTTAATAATAATAAGCTCCAAACTCATGGTTTATGTTTCCAGTACCATTTTTGGTTGAAGTATGATACCAAACACTTACTTGATGGACCAAAATTTTAAGGTCACTCTTATCGCGGTGCTTAAAATTTTTAGATAGAAACTGTCTTTCCATCATCTTGAAGAAAATATCATATGGTGAAATAGTATAAATAAATAGGTAAAGATGGAATGGATATAACACATTCTCCTAGAGAATTCCATCCAGGAGGGTGGAAACAATGAAAAGTTTTTCAATATTGGATTATAAATGAAAGAAAAAAATTCCAATCCAATTATTTTCTAAAAATGAAATCCTATCGAATTTTTCAATAATGGACTCAATATTTTCATGTTTATCAAACAAATATCTGAGCTACAAATTTATTAAGGAGTAGGCTTATTTCCATGGATCAAATTACTTTTCATTATAATTATTTGATTAAAGAGTAGGCTTATTTCCATGGATCAAATTAGTTTTCATTATAAAGTTAAGGTAAGAAATATAGAATACGAGCTCATTTAATAGTGATAATCATCAGACGTTCTTATTTTCAAGTAAATCTATTCTCTCGGTCAGATAATATTTTTCCTTTCTCACTATTAAATCGACTAATTAGACTCATATTTTTTTAATTGACCCCGATTCCCGATCTAATTGGTGAAAAATGTTCTACGAATTGGTTTCAAATGTCTACGAAAATATCCCTTGGGTTTATCCATAGTTTGTTTCATGAACCTTTTGAATATTATGTATTCCAAATATTTTCAAAACATTGTTCCATTAAAGGTCTTGTTGAAATACCATTTCTTTCTATACCTATCATCTATTCCTATCCCTAGGTAGGAGTAGTACATTTAAACTCTTTTTTATCTCTCCATCAATGGTATGCTTGTAGAAATATAGAGAAAATTTATTTGATTTCAATCAAATAGGTGTATTCCGTCAATTTTTCCAAGTTGTATATCTAGAAATCCTAGGAATATTATATATACAATATCTTGGCTACAACTAGTGCAGTCCCAAGTAATTTTCAGTCTTAGCCATAAAATTACTCTGAATATTGGGTCTACTTTTAGATTCAACCTGAAAAAGAAAAAGGGAAGAAGGGATAGAAGTTGATAGTCAAATATCCTACGATGAAACATTTGAAAGAAAAAAATGATTGATTAGGAGTTTTCAATTCTACTTGCAAAATTTAAGGTGCAAAGAATATTTAGATCGATATTTTTACTTGAATTCTAGCCCTTCCATCCCCAAATTTAGGTATTTTTTTTGGGTTGAATGCACTAATTTATCCAAGAGGTAGGATAAGTCAATCTAGCACAATTTTTTTCCCTTAGATTTAATGGGAAGGAAAAAATTAAAAAGAGGGAAAAGTCAGAGCATCTAGAAAAAAACGATTGATTTCTATCAATAGGTCACCTAAAAAACTACACCATAAAATAGCTAAGACATGCGATGTGGAAAGACAGGTCTTTATATATTTCATTTTGAATTCTTATTATTGGTCATAATGTGTAAGTGATTCAATTGTATCAATAGTTATGAATCATAGGGAAAACTTAGAACTGATGAATATATGTATAATGTGATTCGAGTTATGGTCGTATTTATAGAACATGAAAAAGAGACTTCATCACCATAATGAATAATGATATTCTAAATAATAGACCATACATGCATGTATAATATCTTTTCACTCACGAGACTGAAGATAAATGAGGGTGGAAAAATGTTGGAAACAAATTTTGAATAATATAAACTAAAATTATCTATTGATTAAATGGGATGTAGCATAGCTTGGTAACATGTTTTTTTTGGGCACAAAGTGTCACAGGTTCAAATCCTATCATCCCTACCTTTTCCTTCATTTATATCGAAATAAAGAAGAAAATATCATTTGATATCGATTCAACGGGAAATCAAATAATTGAATCGTATCAGATTTGAACCTGTTCGTTTCTAATAGTATCAACAAAATCTATTTTTTCTTTATCTTTGAATATTCAAGAAAGTGCGCTTATTTTAGTTCAGTAGAATGTATTTCTCCAAAAAATTATGTCTTGGGTTCAAATAATAAAAAGCGTAATTATGTTCCTATCAAATCCAACCCTCTAAATTATCCAAAATTCATTCCAACTAGAACGAGAAATGGAATATGGCATCCCAAGAAAGTTAGAAGGCCAATGAAATTGGACGAGATTCCAGGATAAAATATCCAATTGATAACCACATTGATATTGTGAATATGCAGTTATGAATAATCTGGCCAAATTTATTGGAATTAGACCTAACACAATTTCGGATGGAAAAGGCTCAATCATTTTGATTCAATAGAATAAGTAAGGTTAAAATTTTCCCTCGACAGCACCCTAAATTTTCTATGGATATCAAGGATCAGAATTTCATATAAATAGAATAAAAAAAATTATTTAAATTGAATTAGTGAACTGAGAGGGTTTCCCCTTCTTCATTCTAAATAAGTTCTATATTTCTCAAGCTAATGAATAGGACTAGGGTGAAAATTATAGAAGTCAGTGAGAAACCAAAATAACTAATTATAGTTATAGTAGGCATGGAAGGACTAAATGAAAATGGTTTATATATATCTCCATGAGACAATTACCTAATTTTTTCTTTTCCTAACCTTGAAATCAGAATACAACACTATAAGGAAAAGACACTCTAGTAGATGTTTTTAAGGAACCCATTATAAAAATACCCTAGACATCTCTTCCTAGCGGAGGTTATTAGAGGAGGTCTTTGGGTGGAGGTTTTTGCGGATGTTTTTCATCTGGTGCACTTATCATTCCAAACCACACCAGTGCGTTCAACACGAGAAAGCACTGGTGCGTACAAAATGTTGGCACACTAGACATAGTGTGCTCCACACACACCTGCCCGGTGTGCCTTATTACTGTAGCGCATTGGTGCTTTACAAATATTCTACACTAGTGTGTCATAAAACCCTGCGTCAAAACAGAAACCTCCTGGTGAGGTCTTAAGTAACCACATCGGTGCACCTATAAAACCTCGTGCACTGATACTGGGTTAAATAAAAAAAATTATGGCCAAAGAATCACATTTTTCACTTTTCTCAGTGCTTTAGAGCTCTCAAGCACCGGTGAAATTTATCCTTGTCTAAGCCGCCCTGACATCGGTGCTCCCATTGCAGCCATTTTACGCACTGTTGTTGTGCATTTCCCACCAATATCCAGCTTCAATTTTGCAAAATGGTGGAAAATTTTTCTTTTGCAAATTCTACAACCAGTTCGTGGTGATTCCTATAAATTTACAAGCTGCACCGCAGCCAGTGCGAATAGTATCCACACCGGTTCTAGGGTGGTACTGAAGGCACACTGTGTTATTTTAAAAAAAAAAAGTGTGGTGCGGTCGATTACCCCTCCGCACTGTTGACCATGTGGAATACTGGAAATGTGTTGTGTTGACTTAAATATCTGCCTCGGGGCAGGTATTTTTGTCAGTGCATCGAATTCTGAATTTCGACAAATTCAATGGTGCGGTCTAGTAAAATACTGCACCGTTGACTATGTAATGATTTGAGGAGGTCAGTGTGTTAACCGAACTATACGCCCCGGGTCATAGAGTTTAGTCAGCGCACTAAACTCCTGACACTGTCCATAGTCAATGGTGTGCTTCAAATTTTCAGGTGCACCAGGGCCAGTGCAGTGAACATTTTCTGGTGCACCACTACTGGTGCGCGATAAAAAAAGACTCATCCATACCAGTGCATGCCTATTTTTTTGGGTGCACCAGCTGTTTTTTTTTCCTAAAAAAATTGTATATGTATATTCCTAAATGTATTTATTTAATTAAAAAATGTATTCAATATTTCAATCATTTAGAGACGTGAAAGGAGAGAAGAGGGGGAAAAACAACAACAACAAGCAGACTAGTATAACATGGTTCACCTATGGGAGGTAGGAGAGAGGGAGAGAGATGCATGCCCTCGCCCTATTACAACAGCTACCCAGGGGCTCCTAAGGTAAGTAGGCCTCCTCAAGTTCTATGAAGAGGCTACTTCCCTAAAGGGCCATGGTGTGTTTTTGAGACATCTTATCCGCAGCTGGAATTCCCACCTACAAGCTTTCTAGGTTAGTCCTAACCAGTGGTACTCATCCACTGAGGTGAACATATATTTCATTACAGGGCTATTAAGGAGAGGGGTGGATTTTCCCTCATTCAAAGAGGTTCCAGTTGGCTATGCAACAAGGAGTCAGTTGGTGTACTCCCAGAGATACATTAGTGCAGATATTGTCTCCTTCATATTTTTAGGTCTCCGGAGGTTAGTTACGTATTGGTGCATTTGGTATTGAGGAGGTAAGGTGCCTCTCAATTTTGATTTCAACCATTTCACACAACACCAATGACGGGAAATGCATTATTTGCTAGCTTCTATATTATGTTGATTCTTTAGTACAGGAGACATGAATTTTTAGGTGGTCTGCCATTTTTTTGCAGAAGTTATGTACAACCTTAACTATATGTTGTGCTCATGCACAAGGAAGGGTCAACTTCCCATTTTCTTCAGATATTTGTTGTTTATTTTTTGAGAGGTTTGCAGATACAAGGCCTACTTTTGTTTGGCAGCCTCGTAGGCCGATGTTCGAGGCAAAAATGCACAAGTGGGGTCAGATGATGCCCAAGAGGGGTGAGACTGTGTTTCCAATGAGGATATCACATGATGCACTAGAGTTGCTAGCTATTGTTGAAGAGAATCCCTTCATTATGGTCCCCTATCCTTCTGTTGGTTTGGATTGGTGAGGGTGTGCCAACATCCTCTTCATAGATGATGAGCCACCATATGATAAAGGTAATATTACTGTTTTATTCAAATTAATTCTAACAATGTTCTTTTACTTTTTTTTATTAAATTGTGTAATTGTGTAATTATTTTTGTGTACTTGTATATATTTTGTAGACATTGGGTCTTTTTATGGCAAGGACATGGTAGCACTACCACATGATCTGGGTTTGGATCCTGATGATGATCATGGTATGCCAGATGCCAAGGATGATCAGGAGGCTAGTGCAGAGAGATCTGCTCCTGTTGGTGTGCCAATACTGTCTTTTTCTAGGCGTGGCAGGCTTGATAGGAGATATAGGATGGATTTGGGTGACTAACTCACTACATTAATTGTTGAGGCGAGAATTAGGCCTGCTACTATGAGAGACATACAGGCTGATGGTAGGCTATTACATATGTGGAGAGGCATGCCACGTGACATGTACAACATGATGCGGCATGTCGTAGTAGCTACGACCTTAGTTTCGCAGTTGAGGACGACCGTTGGATGTTATAGGGGTGGTCGAGATGCAGCACATGATAGAAAATTCATGAGCAGCGGTGCAACATATAATGATCGTTCACCTCGTGCTGCGCTAGATAAGCAGACTTCACTAGCATCGAACAATACTCATCATGGAGAGTAGGCTGGACCATCGGCCACATCCAGTCAACAACCTTCATCATCCAACAGTACTCATGACAATGAGAAGCCTAGACCATTGACCATGTCGGGTCATCACAATGAGCAACTGACAGTTGATCCAGATCAACAGGCACGTCATGATCAACATGTACCTAAGATTTTTGAGGCTGGACCATTGACTGAGCAGGCCTTGACTAGTACCGGTATTGATCAGGTGCCACCAGCTGATCCATGACATTTATATTAGAGTTGTATATTTTTGACATTATTCAACTATATATATATATATATATATATATATCTGTTTGTGTGTGTGTGTGTGTGTGTGTGTGTGTGTGTGTTCCATGTATTTTATGTTCATGTTGCAGTTGTACTTAATTTACATGATGGTGATCATCATGATGTGTATATTGTTAGGTCATGTTAGATATGTTCATTTAATGTGCATCTTGTAGATAGGTGTGCATGTGATAGCAGTTATTTGACATGAGATGTATATTTGATGTTTGTGTTGTGATGATGATATACAATGTTAATTGTGTTCCGTTAGATGATCATGATCACGATGATGTTAGCGAATTTGAATGTGTTTTTTAGTCAACTATGATGTTTGTATGATGGTTATCGTGATCATGATGTTTATTAATTTATTTAATATTAAATTACCATGATATTTATTAAATATTATGTTGTGATTGTAATCGAAATGCTAATTTTAATTGTATGTAAAATTGTAAAATTGTATTTGTATTTGTAATTGTAATTTTAACTATAATCGTATGTAAAATATTTGTAAAATTTTAATTGTAAATATAATATTTAATTTATTGTGAAATGATTGTAATTATAATTATAACTGTAATTGTATATATGAAAAATTGTAAAATTGTAACTGTAATTCTAATTGTATGTAAAATTCTAAAATTGTAATTGTATTTGTAATTGTAATTGTAACTGTATGTATCATATCTGTAAAATTTTAATTTTAATTGTAATATTTAATTTATTGTGGAATGATTGTAATTGTAATTTTAATTCTAATTGTATATATGTAAAATTGTAAAACTGTAATTGTATGTAAATTTCTAAAATTGTAATTGTAACGATATATATGTAAATTTGTAAAATTGTAATTGTAAATTTTATGTAAAATTCTAAAATTGTAATTGTAACTGTATGTAAAATTCTAAAATTGTAATTATAACACACAACTTGTAATTGTAAAATATTTGTAAAATTTTAATTGTATTACTATGAAATGATTGTAATTGTAATTGTATGTAAAATTCTAGAATTGTAACTGTAATTGTATGTGAAATTGTAAAATTGTAATTGTAATTTTAATTGTAATTGTATGTAAAATATTTGTAAAATTTTAATTGTATTAATGTGAAAATTATAATTATATTAATGTGAAATGATTTTATTAAAATTTTTAAATTTTTAAATTTGTAAATAATAGTAAAATAATAGATCTAGAATAATATGAATTTTTGTAACATAATAAAGTCTAGAAAATAATGCAAATAAATCCATGTACATTAGAATTATTATTATTTTATTATGATCTTACATACAAAAAAACAACTTTATACAATATGCCATTTTTATTGAGATCAACATAATTGCAAATTATCAACTGAATTATTTCTTTTAACATTAAGTCAAAATACATATTATAATGTTTCGAAAAAAAGAGACTTATAAGGTATAAGGTAATTAGTTCCTCTTCTTTATAAAAACCCATCTTAAAAAGTATAACACATGTACCATTTCACATGTATTAATTCCATTGAACATATTTTAGAAGAATTCGAGTATATTACCATTGCGTTGCCTCTTATGGATGCTATTTCCATGAGCAGATTTTAGAAGAATTCAAGTATCAAGAATGCAATACAAAAATAAATAAATTTTGGGCTATTTTTCATTTTATTAAAAAGGTTTTTGAGATTTCTTGTGGGGTTTATGGGTTCATGTGATAGTAGACAGTACCGAGCATGTCGTATTGGTATTTTAGTTGAATTTTTCCTAGCAACGATATGACCGAATCTTGTAGATATGCATTTAACAAAGAACCCATATATTTTTGGAATATTATTGAACACTGTTGTCATATAATTGAGCACTATTCCATTTCTTCACCATATTAGCAAAAAATAGAAAGACTAATTTCTTTCACCATAATAACACAACTTTCAAAAAAGAAAACACTCCATTCTGTCTTTCGAGGAATTTTATGCAAATGATAGGCATTTATATGAATTTTTATCCATATTTTTTAATTTAATGAGGGTTGGAGGGAGGTTACAATCCTGCATCTGTTAGTAACTTCTCCCTTCGGTAGAACCAAAGAAAATTCGGGTAGATTCATCAACGAAGTAGACTAGCCATAATCAATTCTTTCCAGACCTCAACAAAAGAAATAGATATGCATGTCAGAGGCTCTTGTTGGCAAATTTTCTTGTTGTAGGTTGTGGAAAGGTTCAAGTTTCTTTTTTTGAAAGAAGAAGAGGTGTATTTTTGAAAAGAAATGGCCCAAATATTTTCATAGCAAAATGTACATTTCCAACATGTCTAAAAACTAAAATATACCCAACTTCAATAAACTTCTCAGAAAAAAAACTTTCCAAACCATTTTTGAAAACTTCCCACGTCTTAGCATAACACAAGTTCACATGCCACAATTTCCCACTTAGGCCCTATAGTATTGCATCTTCACACACCCCACATTTCATTCTCTCCACATAATCAGTGGGGACCTCTTGCAATAAACAAAATACATTGGAAGAATAGTTATTTCCATCAAGAATTTATCCAATTCTAATTCTCAATTCTAATTCTAATTCTAATTCTCAAGAATAAACAAAATTCTAATTCTAATTGCATATTTTTCCATCAAGAATAAACAAAATTCTAATTCTCAATTTCTATTGTTGGATATCACTAAGTTTTGTTGTACACACCTAAAACTAATTTTGGTGCCTAACTGAAAATCGGTGCTACTGTACATATAACCGAACTAGTGCATTTTAGTTACTACGCACCGGTGCCATGTTACCAATGGATGCACTGGTGTGGTTCTATTAAGTGATGCATCGATGAAGAATAATCAAAAAAAAAAAAAGCACAACTCTATTTTCTTTAAGTGAAAAAAAAGCGGTAAATTGAAAAATAGGTGGAAAAATATTTTCGAAAATATAATTTCATAAAACAATTCTTTAAATACTAAACACTTTTCATTATTTCACTATTTTTGCAAAACATTTTTAGCTAGATATTTGCAGGAGACATACCTGGAGCAAGGGAGCATGAGAGCACTGTGAAGGAGCGAAATACGTTCAAACAGAAGTATTCAGACAATCATAATTCCGTACCTCGGGTGATTCAAACCGTGTAGGATAGAATTTCAAACGATCTTGTGATTAAATTTGATTATTTTTTTACTTTTTCTGCAGTTTTTTTATGAAGTAAGAAAAAAATTCAATTTGTTTTTCATTTAAAAAAAAAAAAAAAAAAAATCAAATTTTTCCCTAAACCCTTCATTCTTTTTGTTTTTTCCTTTTTTTCTCCCCGTTTCTTTGATTTTAGAATTAGGGATTTTCATTTTAGATTGACATCCAACCCACATGACAAATTGCATAGTCAGATCCCAATCCATGTCGGCCATTACGTGAATTTTTGAATATATATATATATATCGGTGTGCCCTATGCAACCTAGCGCACTAGTGCATTGTATTATCTAAGCACACCACTAAAGTACTGTGTGATAAAAAATTATTATTATTATTATTTTAATCAGTGCACCATATGTAAAATAGGGCACCGGTGTAATACCCCTAGTTTCTATGCCTTTTAATTGACAATTAAATAAGTTCAAATGGGAAGTGGACCCCAATGGAGAACTAGTGTGTGGATTTATTTTATTTTTAATTAATAAATATAAATGGAAAAGTTATGTGTGCAATGACTAGATTGAGAATTGAGTTCTGAAACCTAAATCCATGAGGACATGGATAAGGTGATGAGACTTTCCCACACATTTCAGAAATCCTTGGAAGGAATATTACCAAAATTAGATTTGGAGATAAACATCTAATTTACCCAATGAAGAGGAAGAAAAAGCTGGAAAAGTGGAAAAGACAACTTTAAAGTACCTCAATGAGGGAAAGCCTAGGAAAAATAGGAAGAAAGCATCCTGAAATTTTTGGACGCGAGAATTGGAAACAAGCTTGGGAAATAATAGCTTAAATAAGTTGCTCCAGGATAGACAAAGGGTTGTCTAGGACTGAGAGCTAATGTCTCGGCTCGAGGGTGAGATAGGGAGAGAGAACTCTACGATTGGGTGGAACTAGTTAGAGAAATTGGTATGAACACCTAAATAACATGTTTCTAATTGATATGAAATTCGTATATGTGTTACATGACATCCTCTTAGGAGAGTATTAATATTTATATACATGTGATATGTGAAAATTGATGCAGTTAAGTCTAGTGGGAATTTCTTAGTTTAAATTGTCAATTAGTGTTGTGAGCTATAAGAGGCCATACATTTAATAGAATTTGTTACAGTAGTAACATGGAAATTTCTATGGTTATATGGGTAAAAATTCGAGTTAGCTCCAACAACTGGAATTTCTAAATCTGGGTGGAGATTTAAATCTGGAGTTAGGCAGTCTAACCAATAATTTTGCTAGTCTTATTAATGAAATGAACTGGTTATTATCATAGAAAGGAAATATCATTAGATATGTGTTTTAGGTTACAGACCTAAAAAACATGGTGAATTAGTGTATACTATCTAGAGAAATACATGTAATTGAGTTAGTTCTATTTCTAGAAATATTAGATGCTGATATGAAATAAGCCACAATTCATGGAAATGTGATAACCTAAGTATTGAGCTTGAAACAGATACAAAGTAAATATATAGATTGAAATAAATTATGTGTTAATTAATTATCAATATATTAGCAGTGAAAATTAATAACACAAAAGGATAACTACTGAAAGAAATTTCCATTAAGACTTTAGCCTTTCGTACTATATACAGAAATCTTAAATGTACTGGTCTATGCCCTACATCTAAATTTAATCTTATAACAACTTTAAATACATGAGAATGTCATATAAGTAGAACCAGAACAGAAATTATAAAGGTTGAACTATGAGTATAAGAGTAGAAATAAAAGAAAATCTTATCATATTAGAGATGTTGGTAAGATTTTAATTTCCACAGTAAATTCTTAGAGAAAATACAACAAGGTTACATTAGTATGGTTATGCTATAACATAAATTAAACCTTTCTATTAACAACAGAAATAGTAAGAATTAAGCTATTAGAATAAAGAGGGAAGGTATATATATATATATATATATATATATATATATATATATATATACTACCAATATCTATGCATACTGTATAATACCTCACCTAAAGAAATACATTCAACTACAATATTATAGTAGCTATTTTTATGGAATAAGGACATTTACATTACATTGAAATAGAGAGAAAATTTAATAAAGTCAAATAGTCCAGTTTTGGGTTTAAACCCATAATTATCTTTACAATCGTTACAATTAAAATTAGCAATAAAATTCAGTGCCACAGTTGATGCTAGACTCGCTATAAAAGCAAACATGTACATCTGTTACAAAAACTGAAGGTGAAGAACAATGTAGTATAACTCTTCCAAATAATAGTACCAACCTGTAACCAGAGAATGGTTCACTGTTAGAAAAGAGGACGAGTTGTGGAATGACACAATGCTGTTAGAACCAAGAAGAATAAATGCACCTGAAAATGAATTGCAAGAAATTAGAATGCATTTAAAGAAGCACTGATAGCAAAAAAAAAAATCAATTCTGAGAAAAAAAAGAAAAATAGGGAACGTACCTTATAAGGGTTGTCCTTCATGATAGCATTCTCTGTTGTCACAATAAAACACGAAAAGTTAAATGACTAGTTAGGTGAGAAATATATTATGACTTAGATCACAGAGATAAAAGAAATCGTTGGAAATTAGCCAGATAAATATTTAAGACTGTACCTATGTAAAAACTCTGAGGGAAACGAAACCCTTGAATCGAAAATCTCTATGCACAATGATGGGTAGTGGAATTGGAAGGGTATGGATGAAACTGTCCACATAAGATATAAGAGGAAGTGGTTTTCCCTACATTTAATTCCTCATATAACCACAACCAAGTAGAATTTATATTAATTTCTTTTCTAGAACAAGGAAAATTTATTCATCCTATCAATAAGACAAAAAATCAAATTCAACTCATAAGAGTTCCTAAATTTTACTCTACCCACTAATAATATAAAATTGAAGTATGTACAGTGGGAGAAAAACGTAAACGTCCCAGTTATATAAATGAGAGAATGAATTTGGGAACCAACAAGGCTACGACCATATAAATGGATAACACTTAATAGCCTTCAGAAAATGAAATGCAGGCTTAAAAATATGCCAACCGTAACTCACAAACTATGCAGACTCTATCATGATTCAATATTGAAGCAAACAAATTAGTCATTACAACAGAACCATTATCTATTTGATAATAAACGCCATAAATGGAGAATTATGCAAATAAGTTAAAACAAGAAGTAATATTTCACTCTAATAGAAGGTTATACATTAACGTAGCGGGAGTTACCTACATATTGCATATCGGGACTGAGGCGAAATGGATGGATGGGATGGCTCCTTCCCATTCGGCCTTTGACCAGAAAATAATGAAAAAAAATAAGAAGAGTTGCACAGTGAGAGAGCTCAACGACGATACTAGAGGCAAGGTAAATTCTGTGTAATGCGTGACTATCGGAAATTATAGCTCATTTACAAATCCTAACCCAAGATAAAATCTCACCATCCATGCGGAAAGCGATTGCGAGGAGCGATAAACAATGAGGTAAAATTCCAGAAGTGTTTCGATAACTGTGAACTAAATCCCGAGGTGAAAGGGAAACAAATATTCAAAATAAATTCCTAGGTACCATATCACATGAGATTTACCAGTACACAGTAGATGAGATGGATAGGGTACATAATTTCTCTTACCGTCGAATGCCAACTGTAATCATAGTGTTGGCACCATTAAATTGGTAGGCGTTAGCATTCATGGGCATTAAAAATTGAGCAAACCAATGAATATCACTAGTGAGCAGTTATTAAGCCAAATTCAAAGTTAGAATGTGGAAGTATTCGTGAACTAAAACTTTATTCATGGTAATAAAGAAAAAAGCTATGAAGATTAAATTATATGATGGAAAACTTGAAAAGCATTAAAATAAAATAAGAAGGAATAATATAGCATATATAGTATATATATAGAAGGGAATTAAAAAGGAAGATTTCAGAAAACCCTTATCCCTTTTTAAATGACGTGGATAAACAAAGGAGAAATAGATCTCGAAAGTCTTGATTTCAGCTTAGGAAAAATAATTAAGGTTAAAATTTAATAGTGGTAATATGTGAAATATAATTAATATCACTTATAAATGTCTAGGGTGTTGAAATATATTACCAAGTAATCTCTTTGGTGATGTGTAGATTCTATAGAGGGGATTTTCTTATAAGAATAATAGGAGATATATATATATATATATATATATATATATATGGTGAGTGGGCCTTATATAAATATATATTCCTATATATGTTAATCAAATAGAATAAGGTAAATTAATATGCGAAGAGTACTCTGGTCAATAGAAATAAAAATATTAATACTCAAAGGAGGAATTAAGGAGTTTAGTATTAAGGTAAGAATCTCGTCGATTTGTGACGAAAAGATGATCTAAATGTGGAAGCAGAAGTTCGTCAAATAGTGATGAACACTTATGAAAGATGTTAATAATGTAAACAAAAAAAAATGTGGAGTGAGAGTCATTACAACCAGTGCACTATTTCATTATGGCGCACCATGAACGTGTTATTTCTAAAAAAATTGTTTTATTGTATTAATTGGTGCACCATGTAACATATAATGCACTGCATTGAGTCTCCTAGTTGACAGAGAGCACCGTATAGTGGTCCCTTGTTTTCACAGGGCGTTTATGCTGTAAAAACTAACACTAGACGATTTTTATTATTTTCCTTGTGTTAATAGATGTGGTGGTTAAAATGTAACACACCGGTGCTCCTCATTGACATAGAGAACCGTACAGTCTATTATAATATTTGTGTGGTGCATTTATAAGACACCAATGCACTGACGTCGGTGCGTACACCATGAAGGGCCCATTGGTTTCTTGAGATTTTTTTTTTTACCTAAAATGTTGACAATTTATTTATAAATATATTAATGAATGATATGGCATGGGTTTAATACTGATAAAGAAATTACTGACAAGAGATCAAGTGAAATAAATACTGATAACACATCAAGAAAAACAAAAGAGGAAAGTTCTTTGTAAATTCTTTACAAAAAATATTATTTTTGAACTATATGTAAGTTTAACTAATATGTATTGTTTACTGTGTATCATGCAGAGCCACAAAATGACAAAGCTCTATAAGATTATTTCTGATCTAGGACCAAAAGAGCGTAAACTCTTGATGGAAAAATTGCAAAAGGATGAATCGGGCGAATGAAAAAATACTATCGATCCAATATGAGTTTCTTTTTTTAATTTTCATTAGTAATATACTTAAAATTATTAGATAACATGTGTCAAACAATCTATTAATTCACATCTTTTTAATGTTATACAGGGACGAACAACTCAGAAAAGGAATGTTGTTATAAGAAAAGAAAAAAAATAGAACGTGCAAATGAAAATGAATTGCTCCTTAGCTCATCTGGAGTGGTGTTGGAGGTTAACAAAAGGGGGGAAAATTTTAGAAAAGTTTGAGGGATATAGTGGAACGAATGTATAGAAGTTCTTTCCACTTAAAATAGAAAAATGAATCCAATGATTCCAAGAACCAAAATTTATCTAAACTACAGGAAGTGTTTCTAGAGAATTGGTCAATGAGACATGTCAGACTTTTAATAGCAAAAACATACAACAACAAAAAATAAGGAATGAAAAAGTAAGATTTCTTTAAATGTTTGTCTATAATTATTTATAAATATCAATTTTGTTATATTTACTTTTCATATATCAATATAGAAATTAAATAGTTTATTTTCATTTTACATTTTCAGAAAGATTATGAAAACCTCAAAAGATGACCAAGCTGATATCATAAATATGCCAGTAGGAATGTCCAAAAAGGTGTACAAGGAGATGGTCAAATAAATGGACAAAATTGCATCATAGGAGGAGCCATCTCAACAACAAAGTGCTTCAAATGCAAAATGTAATCATTGAATTTTTCGACCATTAGGTACAATAAATAAACAATTTAGCATTAAATATTAATGTTCAAGTATTTTTTTGCAGAAAAGAAAAGAAAATGGAACCCATTCAGCACATAAAACAGGATGACAAGGAAGAAAAGAGTTGATACCTAAGTTTGTGAGTAATTTTCACTTCCTTATAACAACTTAACTAGATTTCATTTTTGTATTTTTTAAGTTGTTTTACGAAAATCATCATTGAATGTCTTCAAACAAGTGCTAACATACAAAGAAGAACCATCTGATGAATTGATTGAAATTGGGTTAAATATGAGTTGTGAGTATATGTTGGCATATCAAAAATTAATTGTGGAATTTGTAAGCATCTATCGATCTTGTTTTACTTAGATCAATCTATAATTAATAGAAAAAAAATATTTTATATTAAATATATGATTTTTTATGGGGTATAAAACTTGCAGGAAACAAAGTATGGAATTGCACCAAGAGATGAAATATTGAAAGATAGCATGGTACATGGTTTTGAAAGAATGTGTATAGTTTATGAGTCAATTGTTGCTATGGTACATCATTTATTTTTTATTTACATTGATTTATATTATTTAATATTGAAATTTTCATTATTCTCACCAATGTATATACACTCGTTACAGTTTATTTTTATGTTTGTAGATGGAAGGTGAAGAAGAAGAAAACAATCAACACCATGAATAAAACATTCCTGAAAATAACCCAAGTCATGGAAGTAGCTCTAGCAGTGACAACAGTTCAAGCGAAGAATAATGATCACTATGTTTGGATACCAAAGCAAGGCGTTTCAGTTTTTGAAATATTTGTCTGTGAAATCAGTCATTTTGTTTAATGTAATGGACATAGTGTCCCAATTGGAAGACAAAGGGATACCAATAAGTGTCCCATTTTTTATGACAAAGGTTGACTTATATATATAGTAATAATAATAATAATAATAAAATATGTTTCAACTTATTCTATTGCGTTCTCCATTGTCGTTGTGAAATGTAACACCACTGATTAAATTTATGGATTATTAAATATTATAATGAAGAGATGTGAAATTTGATGATATGATATAACAAATTATTCCAAACATCACATTCAAATGCACTAATAAAAATCTAATCCTTATGAATATTGTTATAAGATATATATATGTGTCGAATTTTGATGAATAGTGAATTTTAAAAAATCACAATAACTATGATATGATATAACAAATTAATCAAAATATCACATTCAGATGCATTAATAAAAATTTAACTAAAATGAATATTGTTATAAGATGTGTCGACTTTTGATGAATAATGAATTTTAAAAAATCATAATAATTGCACTCTCACAAGTCAATGTTTCTAAAAAATTCAAAATGAACACCGGTGCATCTGATTTACTGTACACTGGTGTGTTTGTAAGCTAAAGTGCACCAATGCATTTCTACGACCTATGGGCATCACAAAAATACCAAAAAAAATTAAAAATCTTGGTGCGTTTGTGCGATACTGTGCACCGGTGCGTTTATATGCGATGACGCATTAGTGTATTTCTACGACCTATGGGCACCGCACAAATACCAATATCATTTAATCTTGGTGCATTTGTTTGATATGGTGCATCGGTGCATTGAGACGACCTATGGGAACCACACAAATGCCAAGACTAATTAGAATGACCCCATGCATTGTATCACCAACAATACGCCTGGTGCAGTTTTCTACCTTGATGACCTAGTACATGCACCTTCGACCACCCTGGGGCCACCTTCTAGATGACATGCACCGGTGCGTTGAAACCTTAGTAGCACACCAATGAAAAGAACATCCGTAATAACCTTGGGCTGCCCAGTTTTTTTAGTTGTGTTGAATTTCCATTAAACGCTCCTCTAAAACCTCTATAACCATAAAAGGATGTTGTAGCAAATGTTTTTTTGACAAATTTGGCAAATTTTATAACACTAAAAACCTCTTTTATAACCTTCGCTAGAGGGTCTTTTTCTTGTAGTGCAAAAGACAAATTTTCCTAATTCATACCAATTCTGGATCCTATATATAATATAGGATATGTACGAATGAACATGGATGAGAGGAGATCTATGGTATAAATATCTTCATTATCATAGAAATCCCCACATTCATTGAGCAACTAATTAATACCACCCATGAACCATTTCACAAATTTTCAAATGTAATATTCTTACTAGGTGAATGAATTCATATTTAGTACGATTGGGTCATTTGACATTATATTTTTACCAGTAGCTATCAGTCCAGAGACTAGACTGGAAGAAACCTCTCTACAAACATAGCCAAAGTATTTTAAATTTCATGTTTATGATTAAGTATATGAATATCCAGTTTTTCCTTTCATTTGTATATCTTATTCATCCAATCATTCACCCTCTGGATGGATTAGGTTTTTTCAATATTCATTTTTGGAGCAAGTAGAGCCCAATGTTACAAAAATTCTACCTATTACAAGGACTAACTAGTAATTTCACATACCTAAAATTGAATAGGATCTGATGCACTATCAACTTGGTTTATCTAATGAGTAATGCCTACTAATTAATAAAATTTTATGGCATAACTCCATCTTCTTCAGATAAAATTGGAAAAGAAACATACATCTCTGTAGCACCAATGATCCCCATGAAATAAGAATTACTAGGGTCATATACACATGACTAATATCACGTCGGAATGAAAAGGAATAAGTAAAATTATCATATTTTTGATGAGTTGTATTTATAGCGATTGTTATCCTTTGTTTTAACAACTCCAATTTTTTTATTTATTTTTTATACTATCTCGGTGATTAACCATCACATGCTTCCTTAACACCTTGTCCTCATGACGTCTCTTCTATTATTTTAGGGATCTCATTTCATTTAAACTTTAATGGTAATTAACATGGGTGAAATGTTCCCCCATATAAATTTATCCACCCCTTACCTCTATTTTACCATTATAGCTTTATCACTTACAAAGTACCCCCTCTTAACCCTTTGATTTATTATAAACACATTTCACCTTTATGTTATATATCCATTCCTATGTTATCCTACATCGGACTCTTACAACCTACTACCCATAATACATATGTGTTAAGTTTAATATTTATCTACATACTTAGAGAATTATGCACCCTACCCATCTAGACACGTATGCATAGCTTTGATAAGGTAAGTAAGATGGATTATATGCTCTGCCTAATATTATTTTATAATTTATTAACCATACCCCAATTGGTGACCTATTCAATGCATGGTATTCCATGTTAAAATGTCACATGACCTCACATGGCCCTCACGCACCTTCTAATGCTCCAAATGTACGTTGGAGATTAAACCAAAAGAGATCGAAAAATATGAAGAAATGATGGAAACCCTAAGGTGTTTACCCTAGTTTCCTTTGCCTCATTTCATCATTTCGTTGTATGGGAGGTGGTTGTCTATCACTCTAGATCTCTTCCTCCATGGTCGACCTAAAAATTTAGTTTCATAGCTCTATGCTTGATTTTCCCCTCATTATCACGGCCGAAACTATATCTCTATGGCATGACCAGCAAGCATTACGTTTCAAGGGTGTCATGCATAATGTCTTCACTGATATGGTGAAGGTTTTGGGTTAGCTTGATACGCTGTTGAGCTCTATCTCCATGCCCTCTCAGGTAATTGGTTAATGTGTTTTTGTTGTTTAATTGCATACTATAGCCATTATAATATTTGTATACTGACATTATCTACTTAATTTTTTTTCAGGAAGGGTGCATAACATGTTGAATAGGTACTCAACTCCTTCAAGTAAATAAAGCCTATCCTTACCTCTAAAATTATTAAAGGTTTCTCATTTTTTTTCATTTTACTGATATGGGGTTTGTGTACATTTTGAAGAGGCGTCCTCTGCCCTCTACCTGAGGAAGTGGAACCACTGTCCCCTTTTCTATTCATGGTGACGACACATCCTCACCATCCCATCGAGCTCATTTATCATAGAAGAGGTAAGCCTCCTTGTGATTTCATCTCCAGTTCACATATATTGTTATGGGTTTTTATAAATTAGAAATAATACCATGTTTATGTTGTGATTTCGTTGCCTACCCTTTTTCCACATTATGGGTTTAGGCTTGTATGCAATTTTTGTTCTATTTTTTTTTTGTTGGGATCTTGGGTATTCCTATAACCAAGAGGGTTGTGTTTACAAAATCTCACATTTTAATTGAGTGACTCATATAATTGAGTGATTCTTCTATTATACCAATTTCTCCAGTGACTCTCTATGTTATTAGAAATTTATTTAACCAAAATTTATCCCTATGTTGTCAGTGTGAGGATTTCCCACTCATTAATGTCATATTTCATCATGGTGGTATTGTGGTTTTGAAATTTTAGTTTGTGGTTCGATTTGGTTTCATGCCCAATGCCCATGTTGCACTTATCTCACATTTTTCATATGCAGACCTCTTAGAAATTTCATTATGTTATAGTATGGGGTTTATGACCTTGGAATGACTCATCCAAGAATATTTATATTGATTTCATTATCTACTCATTGCTTTCATACCAGAATTATATTTACTCTGTTTAAAGAGAGATTTGGGTTTTGTCTGCATGACCTCATAACTAGATTTTGATATTAATGTGAGGTTCAGGTTAGAATAGTTCAAATTAATTTTTGGATTCTTAGTTAATTTGTTTGTTCAATTTATTTCTTTCATAGTATAACTATGGCTATGCTATTTTAATGAATATCTGAGTTTTACCTATTTACTTTTATTCATGTATTTAATTGTGTTGGTTACCCAAAATTGGGGTTTTCATTTGTAATTTCCAGAATTACCATTTGTGTATTCCATGTTAATATTTGTTGGATTATCTTTAAAAGTATTCATCTTGTATACTCATACAACTTATTGGTATTGCTTTAGGACTA